>CAWUFW010023597.1:0-72880 GCA_963921515.1 Calotriton arnoldi
CCATATATAATTTAATATTTCCACTCCAAAGCAGATTAAATAAGGGAAGGTGCTGGACAGTAACCATATATAATTTACTATTCCCACTCCAAACCACATTAAATCAGGGAAGGTGCTGGACAATAAACATATATAATTTACTATTCCCACTCCAAACCACATTAAATCAGGGAAGGTGCTGGACACTAACCATATATAATTTACTATTCCCACTCCAAAGCAGATTAAATCAGGGAAGGTGCTGGACAATAACCATATATAATTTACTATTCCCACTCCAAACCACATTAAATCAGGGAAGGTGCTGGACACTAAACATATATAATTTACTATTCCAACTCCAAACCACATTAAATCAGGGAAGGTGCTGGACACTAAACATATATAATTTACTATTCCAACTCCAAACCACATTAAATCAGGGAAGGTGCTGGACACTAACCATATATAATTTACTATTCCAACTCCAAACAACATTAAATCAGGGAAGGTGCTGGACACTAAACATATATAATTTACTATTCCAACTCCAAACCACATTAAATCAGGGAAGGTGCTGGACACTAACCATATATAATTTAATATTCCCACTCCAAAGCAGATTAAATAAGGGAAGGTGCTGGACAGTAACCATATATAATTTACTATTACAACTCCAAACCACATTAAATCAGGGAAGGTGCTGGACACTAAACATATATAATTAACTATTCCAACTCCAAACCACATTAAATCAGGGAAGGTGCTGGACACTAACCATATATAATTTACTATTCCAACTCCAAACAACATTAAATCAGGGAAGGTGCTGGACACTAAACATATATAATTTACTATTCCAACTCCAAACCACATTAAATCAGGGAAGGTGCTGGACACTAACCATATATAATTTAATATTCCCACTCCAAAGCAGATTAAATAAGGGAAGGTGCTGGACAGTAACCATATATAATTTACTATTCCCACTCCAAACCACATTAAATCAGGGAAGGTGCTGGACAATAAACATATATAATTTACTATTCCAACTCCAAACCACATTAAATCAGGGAAGGTGCTGGACACTAAACATATATAATGTAATATTCCCACTCCAAAGCAGATTAAATAAGGGAAGGTGCTGGACAGTAACCATATATAATTTACTATTCCAACTCCAAACCACATTAAATCAGGGAAGGTGCTGGACACTAAACATATATAATTTACTATTCCAACTCCAAACCACATTAAATCAGGGAAGGTGCTGGACACTAACCATATATAATGTACTATTCCAACTCCAAACAACATTAAATCAGGGAAGGTGCTGGACACTAAACATATATAATTTACTATTCCAACTCCAAACCACATTAAATCAGGGAAGGTGCTGGACACTAACCATATATAATTTAATATTCCCACTCCAAAGCAGATTAAATAAGGGAAGGTGCTGGACAGTAACCATATATAATTTACTATTCCAACTCCAAACCACATTAAATCAGGGAAGGTGCTGGACACTAACCATATATAATTTAATATTCCCACTCCAAAGCAGATTAAATAAGGGAAGGTGCTGGACAGTAACCATATATAATTTACTATTCCAACTCCAAACCACATTAAATCAGGGAAGGTGCTGGACACTAAACATAGATAATTTAATATTCCCACTCCAAAGCAGATTAAATAAGGGAAGGTGCTGGACAGTAACCATATATAATTTACTATTCCAACTCCAAACCACATTAAATCAGGGAAGGTGCTGGACACTAAACATATATAATTTACTATTCCAACTCCAAACCACATTAAATCAGGGAAGGTGCTGGACAGTAACCATATATAATTTACTATTCCAACTCCAAACAACATTAAATCAGGGAAGGTGCTGGACACTAAACATATATAATTTACTATTCCAACTCCAAACCACAATAAATCAGGGAAGGTGCTGGACACTAACCATATATAATTTAATATTCCCACTCCAAAGCAGATTAAATAAGGGAAGGTGCTGGACAGTAACCATATATAGTTTACTATTCCAACTCCAAACCACATTAAATCAGGGAAGGTGCTGGACACTAACCATATATAATTTAATATTCCCACTCCAAAGCAGATTAAATAAGGGAAGGTGCTGGACAGTAACCATATATAATTTACTATTTCAACTCCAAACCACATTAAATCAGGGAAGGTGCTGGACACTAAACATAGATAATTTAATATTCCCACTCCAAAGCAGATTAAATAAGGGAAGGTGCTGGACAGTAACCATATATAATTTACTATTCCAACTCCAAACCACATTAAATCAGGGAAGGTGCTGGACACTAAACATATATAATTTACTATTCCAACTCCAAACCACATTAAATCAGGGAAGGTGCTGGACAGTAACCATATATAATTTACTATTCCAACTCCAAACAACATTAAATCAGGGAAGGTGCTGGACACTAAACATATATAATTAACTATTCCAACTCCAAACCACATTAAATCAGGGAAGGTGCTGGACACTAACCATATATAATTTACTATTCCAACTCCAAACAACATTAAATCAGGGAAGGTGCTGGACACTAAACATATATAATTTACTATTCCAACTCCAAACCACATTAAATCAGGGAAGGTGCTGGACACTAACCATATATAATTTAATATTCCCACTCCAAAGCAGATTAAATAAGGGAAGGTGCTGGACAGTAACCATATATAATTTACTATTCCCACTCCAAACCACATTAAATCAGGGAAGGTGCTGGACAATAAACATATATAATTTACTATTCCAACTCCAAACCACATTAAATCAGGGAAGGTGCTGGACACTAAACATATATAATTTAATATTCCCACTCCAAAGCAGATTAAATAAGGGAAGGTGCTGGACAGTAACCATATATAATTTACTATTCCAACTCCAAACCACATTAAATCAGGGAAGGTGCTGGACACTAAACATATATAATTTACTATTCCAACTCCAAACCACATTAAATCAGGGAAGGTGCTGGACACTAACCATATATAATGTACTATTCCAACTCCAAACAACATTAAATCAGGGAAGGTGCTGGACACTAAACATATATAATTTACTATTCCAACTCCAAACCACATTAAATCAGGGAAGGTGCTGGACACTAACCATATATAATTTAATATTCCCACTCCAAAGCAGATTAAATAAGGGAAGGTGCTGGACAGTAACCATATATAATTTACTATTCCAACTCCAAACCACATTAAATCAGGGAAGGTGCTGGACACTAAACATAGATAATTTAATATTCCCACTCCAAAGCAGATTAAATAAGGGAAGGTGCTGGACAGTAACCATATATAATTTACTATTCCAACTCCAAACCACATTAAATCAGGGAAGGTGCTGGACACTAAACATATATAATTTACTATTCCAACTCCAAACCACATTAAATCAGGGAAGGTGCTGGACAGTAACCATATATAATTTACTATTCCAACTCCAAACAACATTAAATCAGGGAAGGTGCTGGACACTAAACATATATAATTTACTATTCCAACTCCAAACCACATTAAATCAGGGAAGGTGCTGGACACTAACCATATATAATTTAATATTCCCACTCCAAAGCAGATTAAATAAGGGAAGGTGCTGGACAGTAACCATATATAGTTTACTATTCCAACTCCAAACCACATTAAATCAGGGAAGGTGCTGGACACTAACCATATATAATTTAATATTCCCACTCCAAAGCAGATTAAATAAGGGAAGGTGCTGGACAGTAACCATATATAATTTACTATTCCAACTCCAAACCACATTAAATCAGGGAAGGTGCTGGACACTAAACATAGATAATTTAATATTCCCACTCCAAAGCAGATTAAATAAGGGAAGGTGCTGGACAGTAACCATATATAATTTACTATTCCAACTCCAAACCACATTAAATCAGGGAAGGTGCTGGACACTAAACATATATAATTTACTATTCCAACTCCAAACCACATTAAATCAGGGAAGGTGCTGGACAGTAACCATATATAATTTACTATTCCAACTCCAAACAACATTAAATCAGGGAAGGTGCTGGACACTAAACATATATAATTTACTATTCCAACTCCAAACCACATTAAATCAGGGAAGGTGCTGGACACTAACCATATATAATTTAATATTCCCACTCCAAAGCAGATTAAATAAGGGAAGGTGCTGGACAGTAACCATATATAGTTTACTATTCCAACTCCAAACAACATTAAATCAGGGAAGGTGCTGGACACTAAACATATATAATTTACTATTCCAACTCCAAACCACATTAAATCAGGGAAGGTGCTGGACACTAACCATATATAATTTAATATTCCCACTCCAAAGCAGATTAAATAAGGGAAGGTGCTGGACAGTAACCATATATAGTTTACTATTCCAACTCCAAACCACATTAAATCAGGGAAGGTGCTGGACACTAAGGGGCCGATTCCGATCTCGGTCGGAGGCGCACCCAATACTATTCGGTCGGGAAAAAGCCATGCGAAAGCCAGTTTCCCGACCGATCCGTACAGCACACCGAACGAGCAAGTACGATGCGCACAACAGCAAAAATTCCGGCCGAGCCGTACTCACCCAAACCAGGTCCTGTTCTCCGACCGAGGCGAATCCGGAAACGCCGAATCGAGTCGCACGGAAGGGAAAATGCAGCCCCGTCCGGCCGGACAAGTACGATGCGCTTTCCGTACGCGCCGAACCCGTCGCTACGCACGGCACGTCAAAGCATCCGGGAGAGGCGCACATAAGCTCCGAATCGCGCCACAACACGATCCACGGCTACGAGACGAACACGGCACCGACGAGGACGACGCGAGCGACGAGGACGAAGCGAAGCGACGAGGACGGCCAAGCGACGAGGACGACGCGAAGCAACGAGAAGGACGAACGACACGAACCAACCATGAATCCCTTCGTCCCGATCATACCAATATTCTACATCTACTACCGGAACAGGCACGGACGCGTACGGCGCAGAAGGTAAGTCAGACACCAACCACAAAACACATACAACACGTACACGACACATCACACACATACACTGGGAATCTGAATATACTTACACCAGCAACAGCAGCACCATAGGGGCGGGATGCCCATCACCAATGCCACATATGCACACAGGGGCCTGAATGCGCACCACCACCCTCACCCAGGGGGGCAGGATGCCTACCACTACTACCACCCTTAGCCAGGGTGGCAGGATGCCTACCACTACTACCACCCTTAGCCAGGGGGCAGGAAGCCTACCACTACTACCACCCTTAGCCAGGGGGCAGGATGCCCACCACTACTACCACCCTTAGCCAGGGGGCAGGATGCCTACCACTACTACCACCCTTAGCCAGGGGGCAGGAAGCCTACCACTACTACCACCCTCACCCACGGGGGCAGGATGCCCACCACTACTACCACCCTTAGCCAGGGTGGCAGGATGCCTACCACTACTACCACCCTTAGCCAGGGGGCCAGGATGCCCACCACTACTACCACCCTTAGCCAGGGGGCAGGATGCCCACCACTACTACCACCCTCACCCACGGGGGCAGGATGCCTACCACTACTACCACCCTCACCCAGGGGGGCAGGATGCCCACCACTACTACCACCCTCACCCAGGGGGGCAGGATGCCCACCACTACTACCACCCTCAGCCAGGGGGCAGGATGCCTACCACTACTACCACCCTTAGCCAGGGTGGCAGGATGCCTACCACTACTACCACCCTTAGCCAGGGGGCAGGATGCCTACCACTACTACCACCCTTAGCCAGGGGGCAGGATGCCTACCACTACTACCACCCTTAGCCAGGGGGCAGGATGCCTACCACTACTACCACCCTTAGCCAGGGGGCAGGATGCCCACCACTACTACCACCCTTAGCCAGGGGGCAGGATGCCTACCACTACTACCACCCCCACTCATAGGATGGACAATGCATGACACAACAAGCACACCACAACCTAGGGAATGCAAGATTAAGACATCCCCCACCACCATGACAAGCGTGTGAGCAGGCTGTGTCAAATGCCTACAACACCGAACATGACATTGAACATACAATGTGACCCCCTAGCACATGTGCCACACATATATGTGTGTGGCACCCACAATGCTAAGCAGCCCATGACCATTGTGGCAATGGGGCCTAAACCCCCATCATCACAGTGACCAAAAGGCAAGTGTGGGGTCCATAGCTGAAGCACATTTTGACCATTGTGGCAATGGGGCCTAAACCCCCATCATCACAGTGACCAAAAGGTAAGTGTGGGGTCCATAGCTGAAGCACATTTTGACCATTGTGGCAATGGGGTCTAAACCCCCATCATCACAGTAACCAAAAGGCAAGTGTGGGGTCCATAGCTGAAGCACATTTTGACCATTGTGGCAATGGGGCCTAAACCCCCATCATCACAGTGACCAAAAGGTAAGTGTGGGGTCCATAGCTGAAGCACATTTTGACCATTGTGGCAATGGGGTCTACACCCTCATCATCACAGTGACCAAAAGGTAATTGTTGACAAAGAAAGAGCTGCAACTGCCAAACTGCATGGATCATTCCTGGTCACAGAACCAAAAACTCATCTGTGGCAAAGTAGTGTATGTGTCCCATTGCAACATAAATTGGGGGAGCCAAATACTGCAGTGCAAATGAAACATTCCTTTGGCCATGTGCAGACAAACAACACCCATGGTGGCTGAGACCGTCAACAGTCATCAATGACACAATGACAGAAGTGACCATCAGAATGCAGAACCACATATTTGCACCAATGGGCACACAAATGCAGATACCCTGTGGAGACAGCAGATGTGAGGTGAACAGATACCATACCATGGCAGCAATGGGACACACAAACCATGATCACTGTGCTGACCGATGACCTAGGAGTCCCAGGGACAGCAGGGGAAACACACCAAACAACATACAGCCAATGGCACACCCAAGATATGCCAATGCAGTGGTGCAGATGCACAAACACAAACAGGCAGACCAACACTGTCATCATACACAGCAGGTGAGGGGTGGGGGTGCCATTGTCCCCAGGCAACAACACAACACATGAGGAGAGCTGAATACCAATCATACAGATGTGCATACACTGCCACACTAAGGTAACTCATGGATCCAAATCCCCTATGTGGGCAAGCAGGCATTGACAGGTGAGAGGGAGCACAAAACACACATGTCACACAGGCACGTAGGAACAACAACTGACACAGCAAGTCACAGACACACCACAGCACCACCCCCAGGGCCCCCACAATGTGGTGACCCTGGGCTGAAGAAAAATACCACTGTGATGACAAAGCTAAATGTCGTTCACACTGTGAACCACAGTCAGGTGTCCTGAGCAACTAACTACCATCACACCTACACAAGCACAAATCAATCAGCATGGCCAGTAAGCCAAGGCCAACATGGAGGCAGGGGACTAGCCGGGCAACAACTCTCATCTGCACACACTCAACACCACACCCCTCGACCTCCAACAATGTGCAGCAGTGAAGTACACATGCACTGGTGACATTGCACATGCACCCATTACTATTCCAGGGTGGTGGGTGGGAACCAAGGTGTAGAAACACATCACACATGGACACTCAACAAGACTCCTGAATGTCTGACACACTGCACACTACGCTGTACATGGACATGACGGCAATACCACACCGACCAATGGGATCCCAGCCACAGTCACACACCAATGAAGAAGCCAAGGTCACCCACAAAGAACACACATAGACAACAACCAACATTGCAGCCCGGACCCTAAGGAGTGCCAGCAGTCACACACACAACGTGTCACAATCACTGAAAGATAACACAAACTGGAAATCACATGACAGGGGCAAACAACAAGTGCCAAAGGGAAACCTGACTGTGACCCATCTGCGTCAGCACACAAACTCTGCCCTGACAGCAAACACACCTATGGGTGACACCCTGATGACCAGTAATGTGCCATGCACCCACATCACAGAGAACACAGGGAGAAGACTTTGGGGGAACATAGCTCAAGTCAGCAAGCATCACAAACAGGTACAACACTAGGGATCACAGCATGCGCAGATGAATGGAAGTGAACACACAGACATGCACATACAACACACACCTTGGGCGCAGGCAATGTCACACGTGTACACACTGCCATGAGGGGACTCCACTCCTGTGTGAGGAAAGCTGTGCCATATGTTGCCTCAGTAGGGCCCCATCATGTCAGCTGAGCACTTGGTCACACAATCAACAATTAGCACCAAATGAGGGCTCCCATCACATCAGCCTGGTCATGGATGTGCCAACGGAATCATCAGCACAGATCCAACACACTTGTATAGCAATGTTGCACTGACTACACGGATGAGTCCCTCCCCATTGATGCCCAAACCTGCATGTCCACTGGAGATGGCAACACGGTCAGGGAAGTAGACAAAAGCAACGATGGCAGGCACAACAGATGTGCAGGGGTGGAAGCCACAGATGTGAAATTGCCAATGTAAGTAGGAAACCCATTGCCAAATACTGAACACATGACACCCTCAGATGCTGCTATTGATGACATGGATACACCACATGATAGGACACATTCCCCTGGACCACATGGGTTCCTGCACAGTAACACTTCATAATCATGAGACCAGATATCACCATCACTGCAGCAAGGGCATGGTTAGCTGCACCAACAACATGTACATCTGAAGCATGAGCACTAGAGAAAAGAAAGTTGCTTTATTCAGCATATGTGTTGAGGCCAAACGAAGTCCTGAAAAAGAGCAAAGGCCAATGGCCAGTCCATTGTCAAAGTTCAAACAGGGTGACACTGGCAGATGTCACCCTACGCATGCCTGCACAATACCAGGGACAATCCACTAGGAGGGGCAACCGGGGGGCAGGCCAGGCACCGCAGGGACAGGATCAGGGCTCACCAGGGGAGTCAGGGAAGGGGTGGTGGGTGCTGGAGAGCCACTGACAACTGCAGTGGAGGTGTCTGACATGGTGTGTGCCGGCACAACTGGGGGCATGACACAGATGTCGTGGGTGCCGGCACAACTGCAGTGGACCCTGCAGATGGGGTGGACAGGTCCGCCACTGCAGTGCCCAAGTCAGACAGGGCGGTAGTGGACTCCACTGCAGTGCCTACCTCCAGGGGAGGAGAATGGGGAACAGGCAAGGTGGGTTGGACAGAGGGGGAGGACACCCTCACCACATCAGTGGCACAGACAAGCGCAGCGGGGGTGTGGTGCTGGGAGAGCAAGTGGCAGGGGAGAAGGCCGGAGCATCTTGGGGATGGTATATCTGTGGGTGGGGAACCTGGGGCAGGGTGTGGTGGGGGCACCTGTGCAGTGGGGGCCTGAGGGATGGAGGACGGAGACCTTGTGCCTGAGCTGCAGGGCGGTGGCGGGGTCTTGCTCTTAGCACTCCGGGGGACTTGCGGGTGGGGGCCTCAGTCCGTCTGCGCCTGGGGGAGGGTGTCCGGGGGCGAGGGGCACTCTGCTCCGTGTGGGTGGGCTTCCTCTTCCCCGGGATGCTGGAGCAGCTTCATCGGTGGGGAAGAGGCCGAGGTCACAGAGGAAGAGCTGCTGTGACTTTGGGGTTGCAGGTGAGGCAAGGGAGGGTGCTTTGGAGGGAGAGGGAACTGAGGACTGCGCAGTGCATGTGGATGCGTGTGTGTGTTCCAGGGCCCCATCCCCTGTGAGTCTGGCTTCAGTCCCCTGAATGTGCTTGCGTGTGCGTTTTGTCATTGGCGTGTGTGTCAGTGTGCTGGATGTGTGTGTGCTGGTGTGTGCCAGTGTGTGTGTGCCTGGGATGGGTAAGGTGCTGGGGAGTGTGGATGGAGCAAAGGCAGGAGGGGTGAGGGACCGTTTGAGGAGGGACACTGCTGCCGTCAGGGAGGAGTCCATGGACCTATTGCCCCTCTGTAGGTCAGACATGCCCGATGAGATGCCCTCCATGAACGACACCAGCTGAGTCAACAGCGCGGTGTGCGCATGGAGGACACTCAGCATGGCTGTCTGCCCTACATGGAGCTGGCGAAGGAGGTACACAGACTCCTCACTCAGGGCAGCAGGGGACACAGGGGCAGGGGTGCGGTGCCTGGCCCAAAGGAGACACGCTCCCGGACATGGGAGCCTCCACGGACCTGGGGAATGGGAGCCGATGGGAGGGCGGTGGTGGTGCTGGTGGTGGCGGGGACAGCAACACTAGCTGGGGTGTGGTGGCTGCTGACACCCGCCTCCACAAGGGAGTCATCCTCCGAGTTGCTCTGGTCCTCAGCTGAGGTGGATGCTGCTGAGGACTCCTCGGTGTGGCTCCCCTCGCCCTCCGTGCCACTGGGTCCCTCCGACCACTCCTCGGCTGCTGACCCAGTCTGGCTCTCCGGCTCCTCCTGGTCCGTGGAGCTGTCCCCTTCCGTGGCCGTGGATGTATCTGCAAACAATGGGGAAACAGACAGACATCAGTCACCTGCACATAACGCACACACCACTGTGAGCACAGCACATCACAGAGCAAGCCCTGGCATCATTAGTTGTACATTGCTAAAAGTGCACTAATTGAACAGGAGAAGTCAATTGTCAGTCTGATGCCAAGCATGGCACTCACATCCCACATGGCCTTGCACCCATCTGTCTGGTGTCTGTTGGATTGCAACACCCCAGTGTTGACACATGCACCAAGTACACAGTAGTTGGACAGTGCAGAGGACACGGTGTGGACACATCACAGCTCTTGCCACTGAGTCAGTACAGGTTTACGGATGTAAGGGATGCCCAGAGTCAAATAGGAAATGCATGTGATGCATACCAGCGACAGACACCATGATGCACCCATGTCCTGATAGCCAGCGCCACTATGGTGTGCATGTAGCACATGTCACTCCCCTGCAGGATCACCAATCAGTAGACACATGCCATGGCGGAGGCATGACTGCAAAGTCATACATCACTGGCTCAGTGATGTATGACTTTGCAGCCAGACAACAACACTCTGCACTGTGTCACAATAGTAGGTCATGGGGAATGCAAGTCCTGGAGCTGCACAAGTGCACATGTACATCCCCCACAACACATCCTCTTAACCCTCATCTGTCCAGGTCATACCTATTGGACATATGGGAGACCTGTGACACTACCCTACATGTCAGAATACAGGCATTGTGTAAGCAATGGACCCACCCATGATGCCCACCACAGAGTCAGGGAAACAGATGCTGTCTCCCACCTTGAGTCAAGCAAACTGCAAGGACACAGTCCTAAGTGACAGAATTCCCTGCATGTAAGGGCCACACCTGGGTATCAGATGAGGAGTGGGCAGTGCACAATAGAGGGACATGGCTCCTGGACAACATGACTGCTGTACTGTGGCAGTTCAACCTGGCCCGAGGAGGGCACATAACATGTTAGACAGAGTACACAGTGCAGTCTTTGACTCACCCCCTCCTTGCTGCTCTCTGGCCTTCAGCTGCCCATCCAGGTCTGGAAAGACCACCGCCAGGATCCTGAGCATGTGGGGGTCAGGGTCCGTGTTCCGCCCCTCCTGCGAGGAGGCGACAGCTTCAGCTGGACCCGTGCAATCCTCCGGGTCCAGCCCCGAAGGTCCTGCCACCTCTTTTGGCAGTTGCGGATCCGGCGCTTGTAGACCCCCACGGACCGGACAGCCCGGACGATGTCCTTCCAGATCTCATGCTTCCGATGGGCAGAAGCCTGTCAGGATGACAAAGTGATAAGGACATTACTACACATGCAACATATCCGTGCATGACACAGTTGCATATACATGTCGCAATCACAGGGGCACATGGTGTACCCAGGCAGTGCACGGCTGCCCATGGACAGTTTTCCAGAAGTCACTACATGGTATCATAGCATGGGGAGTAAAACCCTGTTCAGAAGCACTGTCACTGCACCATACCTGTCCAGTGCAAGTCACTACACACTATGGGGGTGACAACTACTCAGTGAGCCTGCTAGCCAGTGGTGTGCTGACTCTCAGCCTTGCTAGTCAGACAAAATGCACATTCAGAAAGGCAGTGCACAGAACACTCACCTGCTCCCCTGGTGTCCCATACAGCTTGCTGTACTGTGGAAGTAGGCTGTCCAGCAGGGCCTGGTTCTCTTCAAGGCTGAAGGCTGGGGCTCTCTCCACAGTACGTGCCATTGCAGGGTCCAGAGGGGCAGAGACAGCAGCAGTGCAGTGGCAGATGTCGTCCTGGAGCATGTAGTGCAGGCAAGTGGGCTCTCAGGGGAACATGCAGCAATATATATGTGCTGGAGAGGCAGATACTGTCCCTTGTGTCCAAAGTGATAGGTCCAAGTCGTTTGCATCTTCTGAATCTGGCCAATCCATGGAATAGCAGCACCAAAACACGCCCACAGCATCCTTCAAATCTTCAACTTCATGACATACATTATTTTGCAACATTGTTGTGGGTGACCAACTGAATTTCCAGCAACCGACTCGTTCGAATATTCAAAAGCGCGTCCGTTGCCAGGCAAGCCCATTGTCAATGGGTGCGCACCGATCGGTCCATTGCTGTTCAACGCGCACAGGGGTACAACGCGTACCCGCACACATTGAAAGCAATGGGCCGGCCGGAGGCACCGATCGGTCCATTGCTGTTCAACGCGCACAGGGGTACAACGCGTACCCGCACACATTGAAAGCAATGGGCCGGCCGGAGGCACCGATCGGTCCATTGCTGTTCAACGCGCACAGGGGTACAACGCGTACCCGCACACATTGAATGCAATGGGCCGGCCGGAGGCACCGATCGGTCCATTGCAGTACAACGCGCACAGGGGTACAACGCGTACCCGCACACATTGAATGCAATGGGCCGGCCGGAGGCACCGATCGGTCCATTGCAGTACAACGCGCACAGGGGTACAACGCGTACCCGCACACATTGAAAGCAATGGGCCGGCCGGAGGCACCGATCGGTCCATTGCTGTTCAACGCGCACAGGGGTACAACGCGTACCCGACACATTGAATGCAATGGGCCGGCCGGAGGCACCGATCGGTCCATTGCAGTACAACGCGCACAGGGGTACAACGCGTACCGCGCACATTGAATGCAATGGGCCGGCCGGAGGCACCGATCGGTCCATTGCAGTACAACGCGCACAGGGGTACAACGCGTACCCGCACACATTGAATGCAATGGGCCGGCCGGAGGCACCGATCGGTCCATTGCTGTTCAACGCGCACAGGGGTACAACGCGTACCCGCACACATTGAATGCAATGGGCCGGCCGGAGGCACCGATCGGTCCATTGCAGTACAACGCGCACAGGGGTACAACGCGTACCCGCACACATTGAATGCAATGGGCCGGCCGGAGGCACCGATCGGTCCATTGCAGTACAACGCGCACAGGGGTACAACGCGTACCCGCACACATTGAAAGCAATGGGCCGGCCGGAGGCACCGATCGGTCCATTGCTGTTCAACGCGCACAGGGGTACAACGCGTACCCGCACACATTGAATGCAATGGGCCGGCCGGAGGCACCGATCGGTCCATTGCAGTACAACGCGCACAGGGTACAACGGCGTGCCCGCACACATTGAATGCAATGGGCCGGCCGGAGGCACCGATCGGTCCATTGCAGTACAACGCGCACAGGGGTACAACGCGTACCCGCACACATTGAATGCAATGGGCCGGCCGGAGGCACCGATCGGTCCATTGCAGTACAACGCGCACAGGGTACAACGCGTACCCGCACACATTGAATGCAATGGGCGGCCGGAGGCACCGATCGGTCCATTGCAGTACAACAGCGCACAGGGGTACAACGCGTACCCGCACACATTGAATGCAATGGGCCGGCCGGAGGCACCGATCGGTCCATTGCTGTTCAACGCGCACAGGGGTACAACGCGTACCCGCACACATTGAATGCAATGGGCCGGCCGGAGGCACCGATCGGTCCATTGCAGTACAACGCCGCACAGGGTACAACGCGTACCCGCACACATTGAATGCAATGGGCCGGCCGGAGGCACCGATCGGTCCATTGCAGTACAACGCGCACAGGGGTACAACGCGTACCCGCACACATTGAATGCAATGGGCCGGCCGGAGGCACCGATCGGTCCATTGCAGTACAACGCCGCACAGGGGTACAACGCGTACCCGCACACATTGAATGCAATGGGCCGGCCGGAGGCACCGATCGGTCCATTGCTGTTCAACGCGCACAGGGGTACAACGCGTACCGCGCACATTGAATGCAATGGGCCGGCCGGAGGCACCGATCGGTCCATTGCAGTACAACGCATCACTGTACATGTGACTGGCATATGTCAGCATGCCTGTCTCAGATGGACATATGCCAGCCACAGATAGCTCCCAGGGAGTGAGGGGCACACCTACATCACGACAGCCTGTCCAAACCTTATCATAAGGCATGTAAGGCTGCATTTCCTATTGTGTGTATGTTGGTGTACATGTTGTCCTGTGGGTGTCACCTGTGGGCAGCCACCCCCAGGCTGTGCACGTGTTCATGGGGACAGGATCATGGGTGTTACGTGTACGTGACCACTGTGATGTGCAACTGTTCATATCTGTGCATGTGCCATGGTCACATTTCACAGTGGTGTTTGTGTATGTCATGTCACATACCCCGTGAGTCCCATGTGGGACGGTATGTTTGAGCCAGGGTGTCCCAGTGGCACAATAGTGATGGCCCTCCACAGTCTTTGTGCATGTAGTGTTTACAATGTCTCTGATTTCATGTGCACAATGGGAGACAGTCTCCACATCCACGTTGTGTGTGCATGGACTCTGATGTTGTGCGTGTGTGTCACAGACGTCCATGGCTCTCCTGCCATGGCAAGTGTAGCCACTACCTGTGGGGGTCATGTTTGTTTTGTTGTGGTGTACACATGATACTCCAGGTGATGCCAGTGTCCATGTGGCATTACAGGGTCCCTGGGAATGTGCCTGTCGTTGAGCTGTGGTGCCTGGGGCACATCTGTCCTCACATGTCACTGGGGGGTGACTGTGACACAGCATCATGATATCCAATGGGCCAACCTGGGACAATATGATGCCACCTGTAGGACCGTGTTGACAGATGTTGGCCATGTATGTACCATAAATGTCGTTCCGGTACTGCACACTTCATGTAGTTGTGCCTCATGATGATGTATGTTGGGATCTTGAGTGTGTTCAATGCCGCATATGTGGGGTGACTGACGATCTTGCTTACTTCTCCTCTGCACTGCAGGGCTCCTGCTGTCCATCGGCCATTCCCAGACCTGGCAACGATGGTGGAACGGGACAGCATCCGACGGTACCGCTTCACCAGGCAGCTGATTGAGGATTTGGCAGTGCAGTTGTCCCCACATTTGCAGCCTGGCCGGCCGTATCCTACAGCGCTGACCCCCAAGGTGAAGGTGATGGCAGCCCTACACTTCTTTGCCACGGTACCTTCCAACATACTGTGGCGTCTGCTGGTGGGATGTCACAGACCATGTTCAGCCGTGTGCTCCGCGATGTTTTGGCGGCAATGTTGCTCTTCCTGAACCGGTACATCTATTTCCCTAGACTGCGACGACTCACTGACGTGAAGAGTGACTTTTATGCCCTGGGGAGGATGCCGCATGTCATTGGCTCCATTGATGGGACACATGTGGCTTTGGTACCACCACAGGCCCAGGAGCAGGCCTACAGGAACCGCAAGCACTACCACTCGGTCAATGCACTGGTGGTGTGTCTTGCAGACATGACCATCACACACGTGTGTGCCCGTTTCCCTGGTTCAGCACACGATGCCTTTGTGATGAGGAGTAGTCGCATCCCCAGGTTGATGGCACAGATGCAGAACCAGCGTGCCTGGCTTGTCGGTGTGTACTGACTTTGTGCCATTGTGTGTGATCTGATCTGTAGTATTCCGCCCACTTTTCAAAGTCAGCTGATGTGCACTTGTCTGTCCGTAGGTGACTCGGGATACCCCAACATGCCGTGGTTGCTGACACCCCTCAGGAACCCTGTGACACCTGCCCAGATGCGCTACAATGAGGCACATGGTCGGACCAGGAGAGTGATTGAGCGGACCTTTGGTCTCCTGAAGAGCCGCTTCCGCTGCCTGGACAAGACCGGAGGGTCCCTCCCATATGCCCCTGCGAAAGTGTGCAAGATTATCATCGTCTGCTGCATGCTCCACAACCTGGCAGTGCGGAAGGAGTTGCCTCTCATCCAGGATGACGATGACCAACATCCGCCACCTGTGGAGGATCCTGGCCTGGACCACGATGCCAGTGACGATGATGATGATGATGGTGATGGTGATGTCCGCACACAGCTCATCACCAACTTCTTTAGCTGAATGTGAGTATCCTGAGGTGTCATGTGAATGATGTGAGTTGGCATGATGTGTGGGTGGTGCTCTGGTGCTGTTGGAGTGTGTCCATGGGCTACTTGACAGGATGTGTGTTGCAATGTGTGGTGACAGGTGGGCTGTACTCCCCAACAGTGTTGACATGCTAACTTGGTTCTGGGTGGGTATCTTGTAACATGTATTGTGCATGAGTTTTGCTGTTCTGTCCTGTACTGCATTGCTTTTGACTGTGTGTCATTTCTGTCCTTCACAGGGTACTTTCAGATTCGTTTGGTCAACTGTGTCCACCGACGACGTGATTGCACATCCAGGCTGGTAGCTGTTGTGTCCCTACAGGTGATGTGCGCCACACCCATGGACTTCCTTCTGTCTACAGTTGTTGACTGTGTGCCCGCTACCAGGTGGGGTTACCTTGCATCTGTAGTGGTTACGGCATGTTGCTACTGTGTAATAAACCTGTGCTTCACTTAGTGATGTGCGTTGTCTGTGGTCACACATTTGACTGCCATTTGCTTACTGCACCTGTGGGCTACTTGACTACAACTGGGAATGGGTGTGGTGTCTGTGCATTGCACCGTCTTCCCTGGCAACATCAGTGTAGGCAATGAGTCAGATGGCCTAGGTGTGTATGTGTTGTGTAGCCCTGGTGGTGTGTCTCCCTCATATGTGTCACGTTGCCTGTACTCACATGCCTGTGTTGTCCTTGCTGTTGCAGTTCGCATACACTGTGTAATTTTGCAGTTCATCATCCCCATAACAGCACCCACGTTGGAATCACGACAGAGGCAAGTATGGTGTATTAGTGTGTTTATTGTGATAATAGTGCATAGGATGGATTGTGCTGTACATGAATCTTGCAATCCCAAGTTCCTAGATGAATAGAAAGTCCAGGTAGACAGGATCCCCAGTATCGGGGCCACTGTTGTCTGACACATTGTTCCAACTTATACTCCCCATGCAATGTGTGGGAGTAGTGTTGCCATCAACAGGGTGAACAGTCTGTGCACAAAGGCGAAAATCCAGAACAGGTTCAGGCTTCCTGGGAGTTGCGCTTGACCATCAGCCTCTCACTTTCCCCTCCTCGGACGACCCCTCTTCTTGGGGGGGAGGGCCCTCAAGTGCAGGCTGCTGCGGTGCAGGGGACTCTCCGCCAGAGTCCTCCTCCCTCCCTGTGGCAGTTGCAGTTTGTTCGGTACCAGATGTTGTTGGCACACAGGGAGGTGTGGACTGGTTGCTGTTCATCTGGCGGAGGCATTGTAAAATGTCCCTGTGCACCGCCGTCATCTCATGTAGTACATCCCACTTGGACTCCACGCGGGTCATGTGGGAGTCCACACGTGACATGTGGGAGTCCACACGTGACATGTGTGACTCCACTTGGGACATGTGGGAGTCCAAGCGGGCATGATGGGCAGCCTGCTGCTGTTTAATGTCTCTGAGGAGCCCCACTACCTGGCTGAGCTCTCCGGTGCTGGACTGGTACGCATCAGCTATGCGTACCAGTTGTGGGTCTTCATGCACACCAGCAACGTCTGCAAGCAGCGACCTCTGTCTCCCACCCCTCCCACCACCCCTGCTGACATGTGCAGTGTGTGCAGTTGCACGCACAGATAACCCTGGTCCACCTTGGGGGTTGGTGGTGGTGGTGGTGTCCATGGCCCCAGGTTGGTCCAGGGTCACTGCGCTGGTGTTGTTCCTTATTCTGTCCATGTCGGCAGGGATGGTATTCGTGGTGACAGTCGTTGGAGGGGTGGGTGCAGGGGTGCAGCTGGTGGACCTGCTGGTGCTGCAGCTGGTGGTCCTGCTGGTGCAGCATGTTGACTTGCACCGGATGTGCCAGGTTGTTCTTCATCGTCCGAGGAGGACAGAGGCTGTACGACGCCAGTGAGCTCGGCATCCTCTTGAGCCTGGGACTGGGACTCCTCAGCGTCTGCTGCTGTGTCCCTATCATCACCTGTTTTTGGGAGACACAAACAATGTATGTCATGTTTCTGCAGGCATCAGTGGTTGACACACCTGACAGTTGTGACTGTGCCTTGGGGTGCGTGCCTGTACATTGTATTGTCCTAAGTCGTCACAGTCAGGGGTTGATATTGGTGTGGCACATTGTCCTGCATTATTTGGGCATTTCTATGTATTCTCTGGGGTGTGAACATGGTCTGCATTGATTGTGTTTGGTTGACAGCCAGACCTCCTTCCCACCCACCCACCCAGTCAGTTATCCCACCATGGAACGTGCTTGCATTGCAGGGAGTGTAAGTTGTCTCTCAGGATGTCAGTCAGTGGTGTCCTGCTGTTTGTTGGTGCACAGTTGGCA
This sequence comes from Calotriton arnoldi, assembly GCA_963921515.1. Taxonomy (NCBI): domain Eukaryota; kingdom Metazoa; phylum Chordata; class Amphibia; order Caudata; family Salamandridae; genus Calotriton; species Calotriton arnoldi. The sequence continues at coordinate 18,715 of CAWUFW010023597.1, forward strand.
GCAGGGCCTTGTGCTCCCCACAGCAGTAGCCAGTGTCAGCCATCTTGTGAGTCCTTCTCCACTCCCTGTGATGTGAGCATGGTTCAGGGTGGTGTTGATGGGCCAGTTGTGAGGCTGAGCAATGTCTGTGACTACGACTCCCATCATGCTATTGCCTCCACCCCCTTCCCAGCATGCCCATGCTTCCTTCCTTTGACTCTGCTTCCCTGTGGGGTGGGCTGGCTGTGCTGACAGGATGGCTGGGAGTGTTGTCCTGGCAGTTGTTTGGCTAAGAGTCCCAAGAGTGTCCCTGTGCTTCACACAACATAACCCAGGGTGGTGGTGCTTTGTGGGATCTTGTGTTAGGATGGAGGGCATTGCATTCTACCAGGTGGGTACTGTGGAGTTTGTGTTGGGGGGGTGTGAGGGGAGGTGCTGGTGACTATGGTCAGTGCTGCAAGTCCCCCTTCCCACCCACCCAGCCAGCCAGATATCCCACCATGGAACGTGCTTGCATTGCAGGGAGTGTAAGTTGTCTCTCAGGATGTCAGTCAGTGGTGTCCTGCTGTTTGTTGGTGCACAGTTGCCAGCAGGGCCTTGTGCTCCCCACAGCAGTAGCCAGTGTCAGCCATCTTGTGAGTCCTTCTCCACTCCCTGTGATGTGAGCATGGTTCAGGGTGGTGTTGATGGGCCAGTTGTGAGGCTGAGCAATGTCTGTGACTACGACTCCCATCATGCTATTGCCTCCACCCCCTTCCCAGCATGCCCATGCTTCCTTCCTTTGACTCTGCTTCCCTGTGGGGTGGGCTGGCTGTGCTGACAGGATGGCTGGGAGTGTTGTCCTGGCAGTTGTTTGGCTAAGAGTCCCAAGAGTGTCCCTGTGCTTCACACAACATAACCCAGGGTGGTGGTGCTTTGTGGGATCTTGTGTTAGGATGGAGGGCATTGCATTCTACCAGGTGGGTACTGTGGAGTTTGTGTTGGGGGGGTGTGAGGGGAGGTGCTGGTGACTATGGTCAGTGCTGCAAGTCCCCTTCCCACCCACCCAGCCAGCCAGATATCCCACCATGGAACGTGCTTGCATTGCAGGGAGTGTAAGTTGTCTCTCAGGATGTCAGTCAGTGGTGTCCTGCTGTTTGTTGGTGCACAGTTGCCAGCAGGGCCTTGTGCTCCCCACAGCAGTAGCCAGTGTCAGCCATCTTGTGAGTCCTTCTCCACTCCCTGTGATGTGAGCATGGTTCAGGGTGGTGTTGATGGGCCAGTTGTGAGGCTGAGCAATGTCTGTGACTACGACTCCCATCATGCTATTGCCTCCACCCCCTTCCCAGCATGCCCATGCTTCCTTCCTTTGACTCTGCTTCCCTGTGGGGTGGGCTGGCTGTGCTGACAGGATGGCTGGGAGTGTTGTCCTGGCAGTTGTTTGGCTAAGAGTCCCAAGAGTGTCCCTGTGCTTCACACAACATAACCCAGGGTGGTGGTGCTTTGTGGGATCTTGTGTTAGGATGGAGGGCATTGCATTCTACCAGGTGGGTACTGTGGAGTTTGTGTTGGGGGGGTGTGAGGGGAGGTGCTGGTGACTATGGTCAGTGCTGCAAGTCCCCCTTCCCACCCAGCCAGCCAGATATCCCACCATGGAACGTGCTTGCATTGCAGGGAGTGTAAGTTGTCTCTCAGGATGTCAGTCAGTGGTGTCCTGCTGTTTGTTGGTGCACAGTTGCCAGCAGGGCCTTGTGCTCCTCACAGCAGTAGCCAGTGTCAGCCATCTTGTGAGTCCTTCTCCACTCCCTGTGATGTGCGCATGGTTCATGGTGGTGTTGATGGGACAGTTGTGGGGGGCAATATGTGTGACTGCGACTCCCATGATGCTATTGGCTACACTGACTTGGCCAGCATACACAGAATTCCTTCCTTTGAGTGGTCTTCACTGTGTGTTGGTGTTGTTGTGGTGGCTACATGTGTGGATGTGTTTGTTGGTTCTATTTGTGCCACTGCCTAGCTGTAGTTGTGGTTGTGTTTGTACATGTGTTGGCACAGTTGGATGTGACTTTTTGATGGCATGTGTTGTGTTTCTCTGACTGACATACACATTTTGGGATGATTCTGTTCTGGTTGCTGTGTGATTGCTATGAGTGCATGGTTTGACTTTCCCCTTGACAGTGATGTGTGTGTGTTTGTGGCAGTATATTGTGTACATTTGTTGTGTACTCACCAGGCTCTGGGATGTCCTCTAGTCCATATATGCTCACTGGCGGTAGGATGGCCCGCACCTTCTCCTCCCAGGGCCTGAGGTATATTGGCTTGGCAGGAGGGCCACTGCCGGTGTGTTGGCTGTTGATGTAGTCTTGCTTCAGCAGTTTCCGTACCCTCCTGCGCACGTCATACCACCTGTTCTGGATGTCGCTCTTTGTGCGCCGACATGGTGATTGGGCGTTCACCCTGTTGATGATCCTCTCCCACATCTTGGTTTTCTGCGACATGGGGGTCTGTTGGACCAATGTGCCAAACAGCTGTGGCTCTACCCTGAGGATCTCGTCTACCAGGACTTCCAATTCACAATCTAGGAACTTGTGATTCTTCTTGGGGGGCATGGTGATGGGTGGTGATGGTGGGTGATGTGTGTGTTGGTGTGCAGGTGAGGGTGTGTGGGTGTGTGTTGTGCTGGGTGTATGTGAGGTAGGTATTTGTTGGTGTGCTGCTGGTGTGTGGCTTGTGTGAGGGATGAGCTGTGGGTGTGTGGTTGCTTTCTCTTGGGTGCTGGCAGTGGAATGGCATTTGCAAAGGCTCATGGTAGTGATTTGTGTCCTTTATATAGGTGGAGTTGTGGGTGTGTCTTTGTTCTCTGTCCCCACCCCCCAGTATTTATTGGCTTGGTAATTGCTTGTTTGGCCTTTTTTGGTTGATTTTTCCTTTGTGCTGTTTGTGTATGTTGGAAACGTTCTTGTGACCGAGTCGGACCCTGCATTGGTCTCGTACGGTGTTTTCCGTTTCGTTCACGCTGTGTTTGTGCAGTTTTGTATGCTGCGTACGCGTCGGTCGCGGTGTATTGTGTTGCTTCGGCTCGGTTTTGTATGCGTGTCGGTCGTATGGCTTGTCCTCCGTCCGACTCGGTCGTGTTTTTCGCGCCTTGCATCGTACTTTGCGGGTTGGAGTTGGCGGGTACGATTCGGTCGGATTTGTTCCGGGTGCGTGTCGGTCGGTTGAATTCGCGTGTTTTTCCGGCCGGATTGCTATTTTCCGAGCGGCTCGGTCGGTCGGCTTGGTTTCCTGACGTGTCGGTCGGATTTATCGCGGCTTGCATCGTACTTGGCGTGTCGGGCGCCACTGGTACGTGTCGGTCGGTAATTTTTCCGGCTCCGAGTCGGTCGGTGCTTTTTCCGGCCCGAATCGGAATCGACCCCTATGTGTATTTTCAAGTGCCAGTTTGAATGCTTGTAGTTCAGCTCGCTGAGCTGTACAATCTCCTAGAGATTGAGTTTTTGTGACCATTGGTCTGAAGTTACCATCTTGCATGCGACCTTTAACGATTGTGCACGCTGCACTGTAAGCTTGCTTACTCCCTGTAGCGAGTTGTGCGGATCCGTCAGTATAAATTATAAATTCGTTCTGATCTAGAGGCAAAATTTCAGTGGGCAGAGGACATTCATGTTCATATTGCAGGAACGCTTGTGTTTTTAAATCAGGATCAAAAACATATTCAACATCTGTTGCAGCAAGAGAATTAACCCATTGTATCCATCTAGGATGTAAAGCTTTTGCATTTGGAATGCTTGCTTTTGTAACCGCCTCTAAGGCTGGTACTGGAGTTACGACAAATATGCGTTTCCCTTGAGCTAGAGCTCTTTCTTTTGCTACAGCGGTTTGAACTGCTGTCAGTATTTTTTCTGTTGAAGTGAAGGGCATTTCTGCTTGTGTATACAAATGTGATTTGTATGCTAATGGTACTTTTTCACCCTCATTAAATGTTAAATAGGTGAATCCGCATTGTCCCGAAATTATTCGGATCACTAAATTGCGTGTATTTACCCGTGTTTGTAAGTGAACGCAGGATTTCTGTGTGTTCTTGTGTCCAATGTTTTGTTGAAAATTCAGGTTTGATTAATTCGTAAAGAGGTTTAACCCTCTATGCGTAATTTAGAATGTAAGTTCTTCCAAAATTTAGGAAACCCAAGATGGATTGTACATTTTTCAGCGTTTTTGGAGATTGGAGCAGCGCGCACTTTTCTAAAAAGTTAGCTGCCAGGCTCTTGCCTTCACTTGAAAGCTCATATCCTAGGAAAAGGACATTGAAATGGGCAATTTTGGATTTTTTAAAGTTGAATTTATAGCCTTCAGAGGCGAAGCCCAATATAATGGTACTCACCCTGTTCAAGTGCCTATCTAGGTCATCGTCTGTCATATAGATGTCATCGACATATGACAAAGCCTCATTATCATAAATTTGTAGTAACTCTGTTACTCTTGCTGAGAATAGCCCCGGGCTGTTTTTGATCCCTTGTGGGAGTCTACAAAATTGACGCTGGGTCCCCATTATTGAGAAAGCTGTTAAGTACCTGCTTTCAGGTGCTATGTTTTGACAAAAGAAACCATTTGAAATGTCCAATGTGGTTTTATATTTTTTGCGCACAATGTTATTCAATAATGCTGTACTATGTGCATTTTGCACTGCAAATGTTTTGGAACAAATGTTCAAGTGTCTGTAATCCAAAACTAGACGATATGTCCTGGATACAGGAAACAAAGGATTGTTCATTGAGGAGGTGCATGTTTCAATCACCCCTTGGTATTCAAGTTGATCTAAGATCTCCCTGACCTGTTTTTTAGCTTCTTGCTTTATTGGGTACTGCCTTTGTGCAGTAGGTTGATTTTTAGATGTATTTTGTGGTGAGGTGAGTCCTCATCCCATCCTACATGATTTTTGTATAATGCTGGGGCCTGGGCAACTGCCCATTTCCTGGCATAAGTATATTTTAGGTGAATTGGAATATGGTTGGAGAAGGCAGGCATAATGATGTCCTCACCATGTGGGCACTCCCTGACAAAGTTTGGTGGCCAGTCCTTTTCTGCTAGAAGTATATCATAGCCCCTTGAAAGTTTCTCCCAAAAGAGTATTTTCACTTTTCTTGGTATGTCTCCCTCCATTCGGAGTGTTATTTCATATAACTTTTGTGGAGTACTAACCCTGGTGTCTACAGTTTCTACTGTGATGTACTCATTCAAGTCCACTATCTCCAGAAGTTCCTTCAGGTTCTGGCGAGCTATTGTTACTTCTGCTGCACTGTCCAGCATTGTCTGAGCCCATTCTCCGTTCTTGAGCTGTGTTCTCAGTATTCTCGGCATGTCTGATCTTCAGAGCTGCTACCTTCTTTTTTGTGAATTGAGGTTTTGATTTATTTTTCTGAACGTGTTTATCGTCTTTGGATTTCACGCGTTCTTCTCTGTGATCTGACCGTCCTCTTCTTTCTGATGTATGTGACGATATCTGAAAGGTACGAGAGGGACGTGTATCAGTATCTTGATACCTGTCAGGTTTTCTTAAATTATCCCTATTCCTGAGGTTATACCTCCTTTCAGAGGGCTCCTTTTGAGGAGACCTACCTCGGGATTGAGAACTTCTCTCTTTTGAATTTTGTTTATTAGTTTCCCACTTCTTATTGGAAGATGTAGGATTTTGTTTAATAGAGTCCTTCTCAGGACTTTAAGATAGTTTTGGCTTCAAAGGTTTTCCACTCAAACTATCTCTGCCTAATTCTGCATAAGATTGTTCTATTATTCTGGGTAGTTCATGTTGATGTTCTGTTACATCAAATTCCCTTAAGTGTTGGCGGATCGCCACTGATGCTGCCTCCCCTTTAATATTAGATAATATTATTGTTGAGACCTGGTCGAAGTTTTTCAGTAATTTCATACCTAAATTCAGAGCAGGTTCTGCCCCGTATTCGTTTTGAATTTGTTTCAGGACATCTGGTATTACTGCAATTGATGGAACACCATGTGTTTTAGTATAGAAGGCAGCAAAGACTGCGCCCCAAGTGGTGCAGTCTTCGAGTTGTGGTGTGATCCCCATTGGTAAACAGATTGTTAGGATTCTGTGTTTCTCATAAGGGCTAGTATTTGGAAATACTGCTTCGATTTGAGTAAATTTTTGAGCTATCCAGAATGGAATTTGTTCATGTTTTGTGGGCATTTTACCCATGACTGCGTGTAAAGTCTGTGGAGTAATTATTAGTGTATTCCCATGTTGAGGGGTTTGATTTGGAATGGTCATTGGTGGTTGGACTGTGAAAGTCCGCATGACATATTGGACTAATTGTCTGTAAATTTGTATTAACTCTTGTAGTTGAGTAAGTAATTCCTCGTCTGACATTACATCATTGTCAGGATGAGGTGTGTAGCCGGCTAGAATCGGCCATGTTGCTCCTGGTCTACCTAGTGGACCGAGCCTGGTAATGTTTTTGTGATGTTTTAGGGCGCCTTTAAACCAGAGATTATGCTTCTGGTATGTGAGTGGAATTTCAATATCCTCGAAAGGAATATATTCCTCCGGTGGTTCATCTTCTTTAAAGAAGTGAAATAGTTTTGTTACTGGATTTGATTCTGGGAATACTATCCATGAATAGAATACCTCTGTCTGAAAGGATTCGTGTGCCTCTATCACGAAAACTGCTCTACCACCTCTTGGTGTTAGGCAGTGTATTATAAGTTTTAGAGTGATGGCTCTCCTTAAGTTTGGATGGATGTTTATAACACCCTCATCGGTTTCATTTAAACCTGTAAAGTTAAAAGCTGTTACGACTGGGTCAGCCGCAGCTACACCGTTCACGGTGCCAAAATCCCCGTTCAGGGACATTTGTTTTTTGAAAAATGTAGAACAAGTTTCAAGGAAACAAAAGATAAGGTGCACAATATTTTGGAACACTGTATCCTTCAACGTTGAACAAACCAAATAGCTAATATATAGGGATTTTGTCCTATTTAGCTGTGGCGGATACTTAACCCTACCCACTCCAGATGTCTTATGGAGTATGTGAGTAGGGGTCTCTGAGAAAAAAGCACAACTGAGTTACTCAGTATCTAGCATTAAATTAGTGCCTTACCAAACGTTGGGCGCCATGTAGTGTAGTTCCTATTTCCCTAATAGGCTCTGCGCATTGGAATAATATACCCTATATATTTGACATAGGACTGAGGTCAGTATGTCCCTATCGAGTATATTAAACTTAATTACTTTGTGCCAGCTAACTCAGAGACCACTAGAAACTCCTTGTAAACAAGAAGGGAGTAGTTTCTGGTAACCGCATAAACATGACAACTTTGTTTCCCTTTAGAATCGGAACACTCCCAGAATCGTGGAATCAATAGATAACAGTTTCACTCAGCTAATCGTGCATGCTTAGTTTCTTCAGAGTTACACAGAACGGGCATTTCAATAAAAGGATTTATTTAACAGTCATGTTTCTCGTGTAAGAGATATGAGCTGTTATGATCATAAGACAGTATGCGAGATATATAATGTACAGCGTAAGCAGTAGAAAGAAATAATACTGCGCTAGCATTATCTTTTAGCTATGACACATATATTCATATACATAAATAACATAAGCTAAAAATGCGAGTACTCATAAGATGCTTCTCTAACTAGTTCTACCCCAGTGTACCTAACCTAAGTGTAGTGCAAGGTAAGAAGTAGATGAAGTGTTCTATAGTATGGTATGCTATAGTCTAGTATGCCAAGAGTCCCTCTAGGTTCTATTCAGCTCCATACCTTGAGAATGAGAGAGGTGGGAATCTCCTTCTGGGTCTCGAACTCTAACACCCCGCGAAGGGAGTCAGAACACTGGAAGCTGGATTCTCTGTGAGCAGGGATGACAGCGTCTCTTGTCAGTGCATCAGGCCGGGACACGGGCTCCTCTAAAGTCGAGGTCTCTTCCTAATTGCTTGGGCAAGGGAAGGTATATTTATACCCGGTAGGTGCCTTGGAATGTTAGCATTGACGTAAAGTCGAGCAGAGGAAGACGTCAGGAATGAACCCTTAAGGAATAGCGGTTCATGCATAATAAATGAGTTCTTGGAGAAATCAATAATCCTGGGCTAGGGGAACTCCCAAGAGCTTAAGGGTCTAATTTCTAAGAACTCGTTGTGACGTTAGGGTGGACGGATGTAAGTGACCATGCCTATATTTGGATAGCATGGCTAATGCCTAAATAAGGACTGGGATCTTATGCATATATAAGGGCAATGCGAATTGTGCCTATATAAGGACATGTTTCAGGAATACCTATATATGGACACCTAAAGCGGAATACAACACAGCACCTTCCCTGAGGCAAATACCCTGTGGAGATAGAATTGTAATTTTGCCCCCCACCACTGACCTGCACCTTTCCCTGAGGCATGCACCCTGTGGAGTTAGAATAACAAGTTTGCCCAAACCACTGACGAGCAGCTTCCCTGAGTCATGCACCTTGTGGAGTTAGATAGTAATTTTGCCACCATCACTGACCTTCACCGTCCCTCAGGCAAGTTCACAGTGGAGTCAGAATAGTCATTTTGCCCACCACCACTGACTAGAACCTTCCCTGAGGCATGTACCCTGAGTAGTTAGAATAGTAATTTTGCCCCCCAACACTGACCAGCAGCTTCCCTGAGACAAGTACCCTGTTGAGTTAGAATAGTAATTTTGCCCCCAACACTGACCAGCACCATCCCTGAGGCATGCACCCTGTGGACTTAGAATAGTAATTCTGCCCCCCACCACTGACCAGCACATTCCCTGTGCATCCACTCGAGGCTCCTTCACGGTTGCTAGTCCATTGGCTAGTGGGCCCTCCTTATGGCTACTCTTCTTCTGCTTGGGCTTTCCTGGTTGCTCCAGACGTGCCCTGACTTACCCTTGCTGGGTGAGTCCCTCAGACCTTGCTGGTCTGTACCACCGTCCTTCTTCTATTTCCATGTGACTTGCCGTTGCCAAGGCTTGTTGGGTCCAATTCGGTCGCCGACACCCCAGCAATCGACAGACGTCATGGGACAGCTCGAATCCAGCTCCTGGTTCTCATCGACGCCTCCTGGCCCTCGTGGCTGAAGAGTCAAGATGGCCATCAACCTACCTGAAGCACCCGACATCGGTGGGCATCTGCTCATCGCCTTCCTGGTCGCTGGATAGTGACCCAGACTCTGTCCCCTCAGCTTTAAGGTTCTTCAGATCTTCCATCCACCTTTGGATCCACCCGAACACTTTCGCCAGCAGCACTTTGGAGCAGATCACCATTGAAAATGACGACGGAACCCGACCCCGAAAGGCACCTATGCACCCGGCTTCCCTGGGTGAGGTAACACGAGTACTCCGGTGCTCCCGTGGGTATTGACTCTAGAACAGCCTAGTTATAAAGGGATTTGCTCCAAGTCTTCCTCTAAGTGTCCTTTTTCTTTAAAACTCCAACCGCGACATTCCCCATAGAAGTCAACGGCGGCTCGCAGCTGTGTTCTCGCACTGCACGCGTCCCCCGTGGGTCCCCTGTGTCACTACCTTGGGTGGTTCCTTGCGGGCCAAGCACTTCTACAGGCTCTAGACCTTGTGTCTAGCTCAATCATGGTTCTTATACCACTGTATTGGTATATGGTTTGGTACGCCCCTAGTGCTCAAACGTGTATTTGTCCCATTACTGTTGATATTCGACCTGTAACTTATGTACTTCGAACTCTAGCCTCATAAAGAGACTAGAGGGGTGTGTTTAAGACTAAATACATATATTTTAAATATATACCTGGTGTGGTCCTCTTTCATGTGGTCGCTCAAGAGATTATAGACTGGTAAAACAAGCTGCTTTACATTCCTTCAAGACTTAGCCTGAAGGCTGCTCTCCATCGCTACCACTAGGATAGCTTTCAATAAAGATTGTCTTTAACCTATCTCCAATAAGGGGTTGTTTGGACTGGTGCAAGGTGCCCACTATAATTAGTGGACAGCATATATCAGGCCAACTTCTCACACCCCCCACTACTGACCTGCACCTTTCCTGAGGCATGCACCCCGTGGATTTAGAATGGTAATTTTGCCTCCCACCACTGACCAGCACCTTCCTTGAGGCAAATACCCTGTGGAGATAGAATTGTAATTTTGCCCCAACCACTGACCTGCACCTATCCCTGAGGCATGCACCATGTGGAGTTAGAATAAAAAAATTGTCCCAACCAGTGACCAGCACCTTTCCTGAGGCATGCACCTTGTGGAGTTAGATAGTAATTTTGCCCCCATCACTGACCTTCACCGTCCCTCAGGCAAGTTCACAGTGGAGTCAGAATAGTAATTTTGCCCACCACCACTGACTAGCATCTTCCCTGAGGCATGTACCCTGAGTAGTTAGAATAGTAATTTTGCCCCCCAACACTGACCAGCAGCTTCCCTGAGGCAAGTACCCTGTGGAGTTAGAATAGTAACTTTGCCCCACAACACTGATTAGCACCTTCCCTGAGGCATGCACCCTGTTGAGTTAGAATAGTAATTTTGCCCCCCAACACTGACCAGCACCATCCCTGAGGCATGCATCCTGTGGACTTAGAATAGTAATTCTGCCCCCCACCACTGACCAGCACATTCCCTGAGGCATGCTCCATGTGGAGTTAGAATAGCAATTTTGCCCCCAACACTGACCAGTACCTTCCATGAGTCAAGTACCCTGTGGAGTTAGAATAGTAATGTTGCCCCCACCACTGACCAGCACCTTCCCTGAGGCATGCACCCTATGGAGTTAGAATAGTTACTATGCCCCCCGATACTGAGCAGCACATTCCCTGAGGCATGCTCCATGCAGAGTTAGAATAGTAATTTTGCCCCAACACTGACCAGCACGTTCCATGAGTCAAGTATCCTGTGGAGTTAGAATAGAAATTTTTCAACACCACTGACCAGCACCTTCCCTTAGGCATGCACCCTGTGGAATTAGAATAGTAATTTTGCCACCACCACTGACCAGCACATTCCATGAGGCATTAACCCTGCAAAGTTAGAATAGTAATTCTGCCCCCCACCACTGACCTTCACCTTCCCTGAGGCAAGTACACAGTGGAGTTAGAATAGTAATTTTGCCCCCACCACTGACCAGCACCTTCCCTGAGGCCTGCACCCTGTGAAGATAGAATAGTAATTTTGCCCCCACCACTGACCAGCACCTTCCCTGAGGCATGCTCCATGCAGAGTTAGAATAGTAATTTTGCCCCCAACACTGACCAGCACGCTCCATGAGTCAAGTATCCTGTGGAGTTAGAATAGAAATTTTTCAACACCACTGACCAGCACCTTCCCTGAGGCATGCACCCTGTGGAATTAGAATAGTAATATTGCACCCCACCACTGACCAGCACATTCCCTGAGGCATGCACCCTGTGGAATTAGAATAGTAATGTTGCCCGCCACCACTGACCAGCACATTCCATGAGGCATTCACCCTGCAAAGTTAGAATAGTAATTCTGCCCCACACCATTGACCTTCACCTTCCCTGAGGCAAGTACACAGTGGAGTTAGAATAGTAATTTTGACCACCACCATTGACCAGCATCTTCCCTGAGGCCTGCACCCTGTGGAGATAGAATAGTAATTTTGCCCCAAACACTGACCAGCACCTTCCCTGAGGCAAGTCCCCTCTGGAGTTAGAATAATATTTTTGCCCCCCCCAACACTGACCAGCATCTTCCCTGAGGCATGCACCCTGTGGAGTTTGAATTGTAATTTTGCCCCCCACCACCAACCAGCACATTCCCTGAGGCATGTACCCTGTGGAGTTAAAATAGTAATTTTGCCTCTCATCACCAATCAGCACCTTCCCTGAGGCATGCACCCTGATGAGTTACAATAGTAATTTTTCACCCCACCACTGACCAGCACCTTCCCTGAGGCAAATAACCTGTGGAGATAGAATTGTAATTTTGCCCCCCACCACTGACCAGCACATTTCCTGAGGCATGCACCCTGCAAAGTTAGAATAGTAATTTTGCCCCCCACCACTGACATTCACGTTCCCTGTGGTAAGTACACAGCAGAGTTCGAATAATAATTTTGCCCCCCACTACTGACCTGCACCTTTCCTGGGGCATGCACCCCTTGGAGTTAGAATTGTAATATTGCCTCCCACCACTGACCAGCACTTCCTTGAGGCAAATACCATGTGGAGATAGAATTGTAATTTTGCCCCAACCACTGACCTGCACCTTTCCCTGAGGCATGCACCATGTGGAGTTAGAATAATAAGTTTGCCCCAACCAGTGACCAGCACCTTTCCTGAGGCATGCACCTTGTGGAGTTAGATAGTAATGTTGCCCCCATCACTGACCTTCACCGTCCCTCAGGCAAGTTCACAGTGGAGTCAGAATAGTAATTTTGCCCACCACCACTGACTAGCATCTTCCCTGAGGCATGTACCCTGAGTAGTTAGAATAGTAATTTTGCCCCCCAACACTGACCAGAAGCTTCCCTGAGGCAAGTACCCTGTTGAGTTAGAATAGTAATTTTGCCCCCCAACACTGACCAGCACCATCCCTGAGGCATGCACCCTGTGGACTTAGAATAGTAATTCTGCCCCCCACCACTGACCAGCACATTCCCTGTGCATCCACTCGAGGCTCCTTCACGGTTGCTAGTCCATTGGCTAGTGGGCCCTCCTGAAGGCTACTCTTCTTCTGCTTGGGCTTTCCTGGTTGCTCCAGACGTGCCCTGACTTACCCTTGCTGGGTGAGTCCCTCAGACCTTGCTGGTCTGTACCACCGTCCTTCTTCTATTTCCATGTGACTTGCCGTTGCCAAGGCTTGTTGGGTCCAATTCGGTCGCCGACACCCCAGCAATCGACAGACGTCATGGGACAGCTCGAATCCAGCTCCTGGTTGTCATCGACGCCTCCTGGCCCTCGTGGCTGAAGAGTCAAGACGGCCATCAACCTACCAGAAGCACCCGACATCGGTGGGCATCTGCTCATCGCCTTCCTGGTCACTGGATAGTGACCCAGACTCTGTCCCCTCAGCTTTCAGGTTCTTCAGATCTTCCATCCACCTTTGGATCCACCCGAACACTTTCGACTTGGTCGCCAGCAGCACTTTGGAGCAGATCGCCATTGAAAATGACGACGAAACCCGACCCCGAAAGGCACCTATGCACCCGGCTTCCCTGGGTGAGGTAACACGAGTACTCCGGTGCTCCCGTGGGTATTGACTCTAGAACAGCCTAGTTATAAAGGGGTTTGCTCCAAGTCTTCCTCTAAGTGTCCTTTTTCTTTAAAACTCCAACCGCGACATTCCCCATAGAAGTCAACGGCGGCTCGCGGCTGTGTTCTCGCACTGCACGCGTCCCCCGTGGGTCCCCTGTGTCACTACCTTGGGTGGTTCCTTGCGGGCCAAGCACTTCTACACGCTCTAGACCTTGTGTCTAGCTCAGTCATGGTTCTTATACCACTGTATTGGTATATGGTTTGGTACGCCCCTAGGGCTCAAACGTGTATTTGTTCCATTACTGTTGATATTCGACTTGTAACTTATGTACTTCGAACTCTAGCCTCATAAAGAGACTAGAGGGGTGTGTTTAAGACTAAATACATATATTTTAAATATATACCTGGTGTGGTCCTCTTTCATGTGGTCGCTCAAGAGATTATAGACTGGTAAAACAAGCTGCTTTACATTCCTTCAAGACTTAGCCTGAAGGCTGCTCTCCATCGCTACCACTAGGATAGCTTTCAATAAAGATTGTCTTTAACCTATCTCCAATAAGGGGTTGTTTGGACTGGTGCAAGGTGCCCACTATAATTAGTGGACAGCATATATCAGGCCAACTTCTCACACTCCCCACTACTGACCTGCACCTTTACTGAGGCATGCACCCCGTGGATTTAGAATGGTAATGTTGCCTCCCACCACTGACCAGCACCTTCCTTGAGGCAAATACCCTGTGGAGATAGAATTGTAATTTTGCCCCAACCACTGACCTGCACCATGTGGAGTTAGAATAAAAAAATTGTCCCAACCAGTGACCAGCACCTTTCCTGAGGCATGCACCTTGTGGAGTTAGATAGTAAATTTGCCCCCATCACTGACCTTCACCGTCCCTCAGGCAAGTTCACAGTGGAGTCAGAATAGTAATTTTGCCCACCACCACTGACTAGCATCTTCCCTGAGGCATGTACCCTGAGTAGTTAGAATAGTAATTTTGCCCCCCAACACTGACCAGCAGCTTCCCTGAGGCAAGTACCCTGTGGAGTTAGAATAGTAACTTTGCCCCACAACACTGATTAGCACCTTCCCTGAGGCATGCACCCTGTTGAGTTAGAATAGTAATTTTGACCCCCAACACTGACCAGCACCATCCCTGAGGCATGCATCCTGAGGACTTAGAATAGTAATTCTGCCCTCCACCACTGACCAGCACATTCCCTGAGGCATGCTCCATGTGGAGTTAGAATAGCAATTTTGCCCCCAACACTGACCAGTACCTTCCATGAGTCAAGTACCCTGTGGAGTTAGAATAGTAATGTTGCCCCCACCACTGACCAGCACCTTCCCTGAGGCATGCACCCTATGGAGTTAGAATAGTTACTATGCCCCCGATACTGAGCAGCACATTCCCTGAGGCATGCTCCATGCAGAGTTAGAATAGTAATTTTGCCCCAACACTGACCAGCACGTTCCATGAGTCAAGTATCCTGTGGAGTTAGAATAGAAATTTTTCAACACCACTGACCAGCACCTTCACTGAGGCATGCACCCTGTGGAATTAGAATAGTAATTTTGCCCCCCACCACTGACCAGCACATTCCATGAGGCATTCACCCTGCAAAGTTAGAATAGTAATTCTGCCCCCCAACTACTGACCTTCACCTTCCCTGAGGCAAGTACACAGTGGAGTTAGAATAGTAATTTTGCCCCCACCACTGACCAGCACCTTCCCTGAGGCCTGCACCCTGTGAAGATAGAATAGTAATTTTGCCCCCACCACTGACCAGCACCTTCCCTGAGGCATGCACCCTATGGAGTTAGAATAGTTACTTTGCCCCCGACACTGAGCAGCATATTCCCTGAGGCATGCTCCATGCAGAGTTAGAATAGTAATTTTGCCCCCAACACTGACCAGCACGCTCCATGAGTCAAGTATCCTGTGGAGTTAGAATAGAAATGTTTCAACACCACTGACCAGCACCTTCCCTGAGGCATTCACCCTGTGGAATTAGAATAGTAATTTTGCCCCCCACCACTGACCAGCACATTCCCTGAGGCATGCACCCTGTGGAATTAGAATAGTAATGTTGCCCGCCACCACTGACCAGCACATTCCATGATGCATTCACCCTGCAAAGTTAGAATAGTAATTCTGCCCCACACCACTGACCTTCACATTCCCTGAGGCAAGTACACAGTGGAGTTAGAATAGTCATTTTAACCACCACCATTGACGAGCATCTTCCCTGAGGCCTGCACCCTGTGGAGATAGAATAGTAATTTTGCCCCAAACACTGACCAGCACCTTCCCTGAGGCAAGTCCCCTCTGAAGTTAGAATAATATTTTTGCCCCCCCCAACACTGACCAGCATCTTCCCTGAGGCATGCACCCTGTGGAGTTTGAATTGTAATTTTGCCCCCACCACCAACCAGCACATTCCCTGAGGCATGTACCCTGTGGAGTTAAAATAGTAATTTTGCCTCTCATCACCAATCAGCACTTTCCCTGAGGCATGCACCCTGATGAGTTACAATAGTAATTTTGCACCCCACCACTGACCAGCACCGTCCCTGAGGCAAATAACCTGTGGAGATAGAATTGTAATTTTGCCCCCCACCACTGACCAGCACATTTCCTGAGGCATGCACCCTGCAAAGTTAGAATAGTAATTTTGCCCCCACCACTGACATTCATGTTCCCTGAGGTAAGTACACAGCAGAGTTCGAATAGTAATTTTGCCCCCCACTACTGACCTGCACCTTTTCTGGGGCATGCACCCCTTGGAGTTAGAATTGTAATATTGCCTCCCACCACTGACCAGCACTTCCTTGAGGCAAATAACATGTGGAGATAGATTTGTAATTTTGCCCCAACCACTGACCTGCACCTTTCCCTGAGGCATGCACCATGTGGAGTTAGAATAATAAGTTTGCCCCAACCAGTGACCAGCACCTTTCCTGAGGCATGCACCTTGTGGAGTTAGATAGTAATTTTGCCCCCATCACTGACCTTCACCGTCCCTCAGGCAAGTTCACAGTGGAGTCAGAATAGTCATTTTGCCCACCACCACTGACTAGCACCTTCCCTGAGGCATGTACCCTGAGTAGTTAGAATAGTAATTTTGCCCCCAACACTGACCAGCAGCTTCCTGAGGCAAGTACCCTGTTGAGTTAGAATAGTAATTTTGCCCCCCAACACTGACCAGCACCATCCCTGAGGCATGCACCCTGTGGACTTAGAATAGTAATTCTGCCCCCCACCACTGACCAGCACATTCCCTGAGGCATGCTCCATGTGGAGTTAGAATAGTAATTTTGCCCCCAACACTGACCAGAACCTTCCATGAGTCAAGTACCCTGTGGAGTTAGAATAGTAATGTTGCCCCCACCACTGACCAGCACCTTCCCTGAGGCATGCACCCTGTGGAGTTAGAATAGTTACTTTGCCCCCAACACTGACCAGCACATTCCCTGAGGCATGCTCCATGCAGAGTTAGAATAGTAATTTTGCTCTCAACACTGACCAGCACATTCCATGAGTCAAGTATCCTGTGGAGTTAGAATAGAAATGTTTCCCCACCAATGACCAGCACCTTCACTGAGGCATGCAACCTGTGGAATTAGAATAGTAATTTTGCCCCCCACCACTGACCAGAACATTCCATGAGGCATTCACCCTACAAAGTTAGAATAGTAATTCTGCCCCCCAACTACTGACCTTCACCTTCCCTGAGGCAAGTACACAGTGGAGTTAGAATAGTAATTTTGACCACCACCACTGACCAGCACCTTCCCTGAGGCCTGCACACTGTGGAGATAGAATAGTAATTTTGCCCCCAACACTGACCAGCACCTTCCCTGAGGCATGCACCCTGTGGAGTTAGAATAGTTACTTTGCCCCCCGACACTGACCAGCACATTCCCTGACGCATGCTCAATGCAGAGTTAGAATAGTAATTTTGCCCCCAACACTGACCAGCACGTTCCATGAGTCAAGTATCCTGTGGAGTTATAATAGAAATTGTTCCCCACCACTGACCACCACCTTCCCTGATGCATGCACCCTATGGAATTAGAATAGTAATGTTGCCCCCCACCACTGACCAGCACATTCCTTGAGGCATTCACCCTGCAAAGTTAGAATAGTAATTCTGCCCCCCACCACTGACCTTCGCCTTCCCTGAGGCAAGTACACAGTGGAGTTAGAATAGTAATTTTGACCACCACCACTGACTAGCACCTTCCCTGATGCCTGCACCCTGTTTAGATAGAATAGTAATTTTGCCCCAACACTGACCAGCACCTTCCCTGAGGCAAGTCCCCTATGGAGTTAGAATAGTATTTTTGCCCCCCACCACCGACCAGCACATTCCCTGAGGCATGTTCCCTGTGGAGTTAGAATAGTAATTTTGCCTCTCACCACCAACCAGCACCTTCACTGAGGCATGCACCCTGTTGAGTTACAATAGTAATTTTGCACCCCACCACTGACCAGCACCTTCCCTGAGGCAAATAACCTGTGGAGATAGAATTGTAATTTTGCCCCCCACCACTGACCTGCACCTTCCCTGCGGCAAATACCCTGTGGAGATAGAATTGTAATTTTGCCCCCCACTACTGACCTGCACCTTCCCTGAGGCATGCACCCTGTGGAGTTACAATAGTAATTTTGCCCCCCTCCACTGACCAGCACCTTCCCTGAGGCAAATACCCTGTGGAGATAGATTTCTAATTTTGCCCCCCACCACTGACCAGCAGCTTCCCTGATGCATGCACCCTGTGGAGTTAGAATAGTCATTTTGGCCCCTACCACTTACCTACATCTTCCCTGAGGCATGCATCCTATGGAGTTCGAATAGTAATTTGCCCTCCAACACTGACCAGCACCTTCCCTGAGGCAAATACCCTGTGGAGATAGAATTTTAATTTTGCCCCCAACCACTGACCTGCACCTTTCCCTGAGGCATGCACCCTGTGGAGTTAGAATAATAAGTGTGTCCAAACCACTGACCAGCACCTTCCCTGAGGCATGCACCTTGTGGAGTTAGATAGTAATTTTGCCCCCTCCACTGACTTTCACCATCCCTCAGGCAAGTTCACAGTGGAGTCAGAATAGTAATTTTGCCCACCACCACTAACCAGCACCTTCCCTGAAGCATGCACCTTGTGGAGTTAGAATAGTAATTTTTCACCCCAACACTGACCAGCAACTTCCCTGAGGCATGCACCCTGTGGAGTTAGAATAGTAATGTTGCCCCCCGCCACTGACCAGCACATTCCCTGAGGCATGCTCCATGCAGAGTTAGAATAGTAATTTTGCCCCCCAACACAGACCAGCACCTTCCATGAGTCAAGTACACTGTTGAGTTAGAATAGTAATTTTTCCCTCACCACTGACCAGCACCTTCTGTGAGGCATGCACCTTGTGGCATTAGAATAGTAATTTTGGCCCCCTCCACTGACCAGCACATTCCATGAGGCATGCACCCTGCAAAGTTAGAATATTAATTATGCCCCCCACCACTGACCTTCACCTTCCCTGAGGCAAGTACACACTGGAGTTAGAATAGTAATTTTGACCACCACCACTGACCAACACCTTCCCTATGTTATGCACCCTCTGGAGTTTCAATAGGAATCTTGCCCCCCCACCACTGCCCTGCACCATCCCAGAGGCAAGCACACTGTGGAGTTACAATACTAATTTTGCACCCCACCACTGACCAGCACCTTCGCTGCGTCAAATACCCTGTGGAGATAGAATTGTAATTTTGCCCCCCACTACTGACATGCACCTTCCCTGAGGAATGCACCCTGTGGAGTTACAATAGTAATTGTGCCTCCCTCCACTGACCAGCACCTTCCCTGAGGCAAATACCCTGTGGAGATAGAATTCTAATTTTGCCCCCCACCACTGACAAGCACCTTCCCTGAGGCATGCACCCTGTGGAGTTAAAATAGTAATTTTGGCCCCTACCACTTGCCTGCACCTTCCCTGAGGCATGAACCCTGTGGAATTCAAATAATAATTTATCCCCCCACCAGTGACTAGCACATTTCCTGAGGCATGCATTCTGCAGAGTTAGGTTTAGTAATTTTGCCCCCCACCACTGATTTTCTCGTTCCCTGAGGCAAGTACACAGTGGAGTTAGAATAGTAATTTTGGCCCCTACTACTTACCTGCACCTTCCCTGAGGCACGCACCCTATGGAGTTCGAATAGTAATTTGCCCCCAACACTGACCAGCACCTTCCCTGAGGAAAGTACCCTGTGGAGATAGAATTGTAATTTTGCCCCCTACCACTGACCTGCACCTTCTCTGAGGCAAATACCCTGTGGAGATAGAATTGTAATTTTGCCCCCCACTACTGACCTGAACCTTCCCTGAGGAATGCACCCTGTGGAGTTACAATAGTAATTTTGCCCCCTCCACTGACCAGCATCTTCCCTCAGGAAAATACCCTGTGGAGATAGAATTCTAATTTTGCCCCCCACCACTGACCAGCACCTTCCCTGAGGCATGCACCCTGTGGAGTTAGAATAGTAATTTTGGCCCCTACCACTTAACTGCACCTTTCCTGAGGCATGCACCCTATGGAGTTCAAATAGTAATTTGCCCCCCAACACTGGCCAGCACCTTCTCTGAGGCAAGTACCCTGTGGAGTTAGAATAGTAATTTTGTCCCCCACCACTGACCTGCACCTTTCTTGAGACATGCACACTGTGGAGTTAGAATGATAATGTTGCCTCCCACCACTGACTTGCACCTTCCGTGAGTAAAGTACCCTGTGGAGTTAGAATAGTAATTGTGCCCCCCATGACTGACCAGCACCTTCCCTGAGGCATGCACCCTGTGGAATTCAAATAATATTTTTTCCCCCACCAGTGACCAGCACATTTCCTGAGGCATGCACCCTACAGAGTTAGAATCGTAATTTTGCCCCACCACTGACCTTCACGTTCCCTGAGGCAAGTACACATTGGAGTTCAAATAGTCATTTTGCCCCCCACCACTGACCTGTACCTTTCCTGAGGCATGCATCCTGTAGAGTTAGGATGGTAATTTTGCCTCCCACCACTAACCAGCACCTTCCCTGAGGCAAATACCCTGTGGAGATAGAATTGTAATTATGCCCCTCACCACTGACCTGCACCTTTCCCTTAGGCATGCACCCTGTGGAGTTAGAATAGCAATTTTACCCCCAAACACTGACCAGCAGCTTCCCTGAGGCAAGTACCCTGTGGAGTCAGAATAGTAATTTTGCCCTACAACACTGATTAGCACCTTCCCTTAGGCATGCACCCTGTTCAATTAGAATAGTAATTTTGCCCCCCAACACTGACCAGCACCATCCCTGAGGCATGCACCCTCTGGACTTAGAATAGTAATTTTGCCCCCCACCACTGACCAGCACATTCCCTGAGGCATGCTCCATCTGGAGTTAGAATAGTAATTTTGCCCCCCAACATTGACCAGCACTTTCCATGAGGCAAGTACCCTATGGAGTTAGAATAGTAATTTTGCCCCCACCACTGACCAACACCTTCCCTGAGGCATGCACCCTGTGGAATTAGAATAGTAATTTTGCCCCCCACCTCTGACCGGCACATTCCCTGAGGTATCCACCCTGCAAAGTTAGAATAGTAATTCTGCCCCCCACCACTGACCTTCACCTTCCCTGAGGCAAGTACACAGTGGAGTTAGAATACTATTTTTGACCACCACCACTGACCAGCACCTTCCCTGAGTCATGCATCCTGTGGAGTTAGAGTCGTAATTTTGCCCCACCTTCACCGTCCCTCAGGCAAGTTCACAGTGGAGTTAGAATGGTAATTTTGCCCCCAACACTGACCAGTACCATCCCTGAGGCATGCACCCTCTGGACTTAAAATAGTAATTTTGCCCCCCACCACTGACCAGCACATTCCCTGAGGCATGCTCCATGTGGATTTAGAATTATAATTTTGTCCCCCAACTCTGACCAGCACCTTCCATGAGGCAAGTACCCTGTGGAATTTGCATAGTAGTTCTGCCCCCCACCACTGACCTTCACCTTCACTGAGGCAAGTATACAGTGGAGTTAGAATAGTAATTTTGACCACCACCACTGACCAGCACCATCCCTGAGCCATGCACCCTGTGGAGTTAGAATAGTAATTTTGCCCCACCTTCACCGTCCCTCAGGCAAGTTGAAAGTGGAGTTAGAATAGTAATTTTGCCCACCACCACTGACCAGCACCTTCCCTGAGGCATGCACCCTGTGTAGTTAGAATAGTAATTTTGCCCTACAACACTGACCAGCACCTTCCCTGAGGCATGCACCCTGTGGAGTTAGATTAGTAATGTTGCCCCCCGCCAATGACCAGCACACTCCCTGAGGCATGCTCCATGCGGAGTTAGAATAGTAATTTTGCCCCCAACACTGACCAGCACCTTCCATGAGTCAAGTACCCTGTGGAGTTAGAATAGTAATTTTTCCCCCACTACTGACCAGCACCTTCTGTGAGGCATGCACCTTGTGGAATTAGAATAGTAATTTTGCCCCCCACCACTGACCAACACATTCCATGAGGCATGCAGCCTGGAAAGTTAGAATAGTCATTCTGCCCCCCACCACTGACCTTCACCTTCCCTGAGGCAAGTACACAGTGGAGTTAGAATAGAAATTTTGACCACCACCACTGACCAGCACCTTCCCTGAGGCAAATTCCCTGTGGAGATAGAATTGCAATTTTGCCCCATACTACTGACCTGCACCTTCCCTGAGGAATGCACCCTGTGGAGTTACAAGAGTAATGTTGCCCCCTCCACTGACCAGCACCTTCCCTGAGGCAAATACCCTGTGGAGATAGAATTCTAATTTTGCCCCCACCACTAACAAGCACCTTCCCTGAGGCATGCACCCTTGGAGTTAGAATAGTAATTTTGGCCCCTACCACTTACCTGCACCTTCCCTGAGGCACGCACCCTATGGAGTTCGAATAGTAATTTGCCCCCAACACTGACCAGCACCTTCCCTGAGGCAAGTACCCTGTGGAGTTAGAATAGTAATGTTGTCCCCCACCACTGACCTGCACCTTTCTTGAGGCATGCACACTGTGGAGTTAGAATGGTAATTTAGCCTCCCACCACTGACTTGCACCTTCCATGAGTCAAGTACCCTGTGGAGTTAGAATAGTAATTGTGCCCCCCACGACTGACCAGCACCTTCCCTGAGGCATGCACCCTGTGGAATTCAAATAATAATTTTTTCCCCCACCAGTGTCCAGCACATTTCCTGAGGCATGCACCCTGCAGAGTTAGAATAGTAATTTTGCCCCACCACTGACCTTCACGTTCCCTGAGGCAAGTACACAGTGGAGTTCGAATAGTAATGTTGCCCCCCACCACTGACCTGCACCTTTCCTGAGGCATGCACCCTGTGGAGTTAGGATGGTAATTTTGCCTCCGACCACTGACCAGCACATTCCCTGAGGCAAATACCCTGTGGAGATAGAATTGTAATTTTGCCCCTCACCACTGACCTGCACCCTTCCCTGAGGCATGCACCCTGTGGAGTTAGAATAATAAGTTTGCCGCAACCACTGACCAGCACCTTCCCTGAGGCATGCACCTTGTGGAGTTAGATAGTAATTGTGTCCCCCACCACTGACCTTCACAGTCCCTCAGGCAAGTTCACAGTGGAGTCAGAATATAAATTTTGCCCACCACCACTGACCAGCACCTTCCCTGAGGCAAGTACCCTGAGGAGTTAGAATAGCAATTTTACCCCCCAACAATGACCAGCAGCTTCCCTGAGGCAAGTATCCTGTGGAGTCAGAATAGTAATTTTGCCCCACAACACTGATTAGCACCTTCCCTGAGGCATGCACCCTGTTCATTTAGAATAGTAATTTTGCCCCCCAACACTGACCAGCACGATCCCTGAGGCATGCACCCTCTGGACTTAGAATAGTAATTTTGCCCCCACCACTGACCAGCACATTCCCTGAGGCATGCTCCATCTGGAGTTAGAATAGTAATTTTGCCCCCCAACACTGACCAGCACCTTCGATGAGGCAAGTAACCTGTGGAGTTAGAATAGTAATTTTGCCCCCACCACTGACCAACACCTTCCCTGAGGCATGCACCCTGTGGAATTAGAATAGTAATTTTTCCCCCCACCTCTGACCAGCACATTCCCTGAGGCATCCACCCTGCAAAGTTAGAATAGTAATTCTGCCCCCCACCACTGACCTTCACCTTCCCTGAGGCAAGTACACAGTGGAGTTAGAATAGTAATTTTGACCACCACCACTGACCAGCACCTTCCCTGAGTCATGCACCCTGTGGAGTTAGAGTAGTAATTTTGCCCCACCTTCACCGTCCCACAGGCAAGTTCACAGTGGAGTTAGAATAGCAATTTTGCCTCCAACACTGACCAGCACCTTCCATGAGTCAAGTACCCTGTGGAGTTATAATAGTAATCTTTCCCCCACCACTGACCAGCACCTTCTGTGAGGCATGCACCTTGTGGAATTAGAATAGTAATTTTGCCCCCCACCACTGACCAGCACATTCCATGAGGCATGCACCCTGCAAAGTTAGAATAGTAATTCTGCTCCCCACCACTGACCTTCACCTTCCCTGAGGCAAGTACACAGTGGAGTTAGAATAGTAATTTTGACCACCACCACTAACCAGCACCTTCCCTGAGGCATGCACCCTGGGGAGATAGAATAGTAATTTTGCCCCCAACACTGACCAGCACCTTCCCTGAGGCAAGTCCCCTATGGAGTTAGAATAGTAATTTTTCCCCCACAACACTGACCAGCACCTTCCCTGAGGCATGCACCCTGTGGTGTTAGAATAGTAATTTCCTCGCCACCACTGACCAGCACATTCCCTGAGGCATGTACCCTGTGGAGTTAGAATAGTAATTTTGCCTCTCACCACCGACCAGCACCTTCCCTTTGGCATGCACCCTCTGTAGTGTCAATAGGGATTTTGTCCCCCACCACTTACCTGCATCTTCCCTGAGGCTCGCACCCTGTGGAGTTTGAATAGTAATTTGCCCCCCACCACTGACCTGCACCTTCCCTGAGGCAAATACATGTGGAGATAGAATTGTAATTTTGCCCCCCACCACTGACCTGCACCTTCCCTGAGGCAAATACCCTGTGGAGATAGAATTGTAATGTATCCCCCACCACTGACCTGCACCTTCCCTGAGGCAAGCACCATGTGGTGTTACAATAGTAATGTTGCCCCCCCACCACTGACCAGCACCTTCCCTGAGGCAAATACCTTGTGGAGATAGAATTGTAATTTTCCCCCCACCACTGACCAGCACCTTCCCTGAGACATGCACCCTGTGGAGTTTGAATAGTAATTTTGCCCCCACCACTTACTTGCACCTTTCCTGAGGTACGCACCCTATGGAGTTCGAATAGTAATTTGCCCCCCACCACTGACCTGCAACTTCCCTGAGGTATACACCCTGTGGAGTTAGACTAGTAATTTTGCCCCCACCACTGACCAGCACCTTCCTGAGGCAAGCACACCATAGATTTCGAATAGTATTTTTGCCCCCCACCAGTGACCTGCGCCTTTCCTGTGCCATTACCCAGTGTCATTAGAATTGTTTTTTTTATCCCCCACCAGTGACCAACCCCTTTCCTTGTGTTAAGCACCCTGTGGATTCGGAATAGTATTTTCCCCCCAACTACTTTCTAGCTGCCTGTCTATTTTTTTTCTTGGTTTTTAATATTTGTATCAACATACTATATTATAAATTGATTTTGGATATTACAAATCTTAAATTAGACTTTATTTTTTTTTGCATCTATTACACAATCTTTTTGTTCTTGAAATATTCACTTACTTATTTAAATTAAGTACAGATAATATCATTGGATGTTCTTGTAATTCTGTGAATTAATAATAATTCTGTTTTAATTTTAGATTTGCCAAATCAGTGTTTTCTTACTAATTGTGCTTTATGTTTGACGTACACTTACTTTAGTTAGTAGATGGCAGTATTTTCAGGTGGAAAGTGGCACTTTTCTCCTCCTTCACCAGATGCAAGTGCTTGTCAGGAAAGTCTGCACACCACTGAGAGCAAAATGGTGGTCGGCTTAATTTATACGTTTTGAATGGAAAAACAAATTTTAAAAGAAAATATGTTTCTTAAATGATTTTACCACTTGACTCAGAACCTGACAGAATGTATATTTTTAATTTTGTGTGTGAAGGTTTGGTTTTTACGTTCCGTTTTTGAATGGCATCCATTTTGAGTACAGGATGACTTGCCTGATGTTGTAGAAATATTTGAAGGACACAATTTTACTCTTGCTTTGTATACCGTTAATGCATTGTTTGTATAGGCTGTTTCTGAAAATGCCTCTAGTGTTTTTATTCTATGAAGAAGTGTTCTTTATCTTCATTAATATGTAATTTAATTTTTGAGTAACTGTTATTAGTTTTAAAAAATATATGAATTTTTTATTATACTAGTTTTAAAATTAGTGTTCAAGTATTTATATTAATACTCGGGTATTAACATCAAACCCGGGTATTAATACACTCCCTCACCCAAAACCCCTGTTTCCTTTGCATCCCGAGCCCAGAGGGTGTTTGAAAAGAGAAAAAACAATATTAATATCGAAAAATACTATCCTTAATGGATTGTTAATGCATGCGTTGTACTAGTCTGCATTGTAAAGGTAGTTTCAATGTATCCCTATCTATATACGTTCTAATAGCATGCGTTGTAAAAACTTTAGATGTTATGGTAGTCGCATAGTAAAAATTGCATTGTAAAAGCATGCGTTGTCATGGTGTGCGTTGTAACGTCATATATTCACACAGAGCACTCTGGAGTTGACAGACAACAACACCCCTGTCAATGAGGAAGGAGGCTCAGTGTTGACTGTGCTACCATTAACTGGGCCTGCTCGGGTGGGTAGGGGTGGTGGGAGGGGCAGTGAGGATCTACACCGTCAAGCAGCTGGTGTTGCTGATGAGGATCAACCAAACCTCTCCTGGGTGATCAACACCTACCAGGCTTACCAGGGAGAAATGAACCAGGCAATTGGGATCCTACAAAACATCGAGCAGCTGCAGGCAGGCCACCAACGGCTGGATGCATTCAATCATAAAATCAATGATATGACTGGGGTCCTGCGGGGCATTGGTACCAGCCTCCACCAGATTGCAAATCACCTGATCACACCTCCCTGTGTGCCCACAGCATCTTGTGCCGCAACCTCTGCCCAAGCCACAGGGAGGGACGTGGAGTTTGGTGGAGAGTCCACAGTACCTCAGGAGCCTGCAGCTGATGGCCCCACCGCCATATGTGGGAAGGGTCGTCCGAGGAAAAATCCCTGTGAGTCAGATGGCAATGTACCACCCCCAGGAAATGACAATGTGCCCCTGATATCCTCCATTGTGTGCCAAGCGTTCACTTTGTTGACTGTCATCAACAACTGTCCCACATTGGATGGAGGGTCAAAGTTGGACTTTGCACTCAAATAACTGTGGTTTTACCTTATTTATTTATTTATTTATTTTTGAGATTTATAAAGCGCACAACTACCCATAGGTGTCTCGGCGCTAAGGACAGCAGGCAGAGACCAAATATCGGAGAGACTTACTGGTTGAACAGCCAGGTTTTTGTCATTTTTCTAAAAGTTAACAAAGATTGGGAGGATCTGATCTTTAGTGGAAGAGAATTCCAAAGTTTTGCAGTGGCAACTATAAAACGTTTATCGCCCCATGATGCAGTTTTCGTACGAGGAACCTTTAGCAGAGAAGCGGTGGATGAGCGAAGGGCTCGGCCCGGAATGTAAGCTGCTAACTCCCTGATTAGAAACTGAGGTCCTATTTTACAAAAGGCCTTATAAGCAATACATAAGGCCTTAAACTTTATACGGTTCCTCACAGACAGCCAGTGATATTTCCGAATCACATGAGAAATTGGCTTGTATTTAGGGGTTCCTGATAACATCCTGGCGGCTGCGTTTTGGACTAACTGTAGCTTATGAATGACTTTCATTGGGGCATTTACAAGAAGCCCATTACAGTAATCAATCGTAGACATAACCAATGTAGTAACTAAAGTTTTCCCTGCATTCAGCGGCAGAAATGGTAAAATCTTTTTATCATCCGTAACTTGTGGAATGAAGCCGAGACCACTGAGTTAGCATGGGGCAAGAAAGTCAATTTGTCATCATATATGACACCCAGATTCCTAACCCTGGTAACTGGGAGTGGGGGAACCCAGTGAGACAGGCCACCAAGAGGTGTTGAATAAGTTTATCTACAAACACTATCAACTCCTATCTGCATGTTCTTTTTTTGTTATGAGCACAAAACCATTGTGTGGATCTGTCTTCTAAATTAACGCACAAAAATAAAAACTTTACACTGAAAGATTTGCTCATGTCTTGACTTTGAATTCCAAATGTAAATATTGTACTGACCCGCAAAATCACAAAGAAGAAATTGTCAACAACTTTGGTCACAAATTACTTTCAAGTAGTACACTAAGGGCTCATGAGTAAATGTACCTTGACACAGCATGCTAGATAGACACAACCAGATTATCACACAACCTGTAGTACATGGTACAGATTCACTGGAAGTGAATTGTCTACAAAATGTTCACTACTTGCCAACACAGTCAACAATCATTTTCAGCAAACCAGTTCATCAGGGTCATAGTTTGATTTGAAATCTCTTTGGATGTGTGATAACAGACAAGGCTCACTACAATGTAGAACACAGGTTTATTCTCCATATACAACCTGGTGCATGAACACAGAGTCAAATCACATCGCACAGTACTGAAAGGCACTAAAAACAAAATCAACTGACTATCAGGTCTGAAGGAAGTGAGTGCCAGGGAGTTCAGCAACAGTTTCATCTCGGAGTCTGTCACAGCAACATGTGTTTGGTGAGTTCACAACTTGCAAGTTCACTCTGTGGATGACATGGAAACGTACCCTTGTAAGAAAAAACATAGAACAGAGTCAGGAAATCAGGAATAAGGTAGCAAAAATTAGGCAAACTATGTAATCTAAAGCACTGTACATGTCAACCTGCCCATTTCAAAGACCCATCTTAGGAAAAACCTCAGGACAGTGATCAGATACTCACAAGCATACATACACATTGTCCACCAGCAACACAACAACAAACAATTGGGGTTAGTCACCTCTTCTCATTGCATACTTACACTCATGTGAAAAAGTTGTGGGTAAGCTGTTGTCTCAAATCCAGACCATCATCATTATCACCACTGTCATCATGGCCCAGTCCTGGATCCTCCCTCGGTGGCACATGCTGGTCTCCATCGTCCACTATCAGAGGTATTCCCTTACATATTGCCATGCTGTGTAGCATGCAGCAAGCTGCGATGATCTGGCATACCTTTAATGGGGCATACTGGAGGGTTTCTCCCGTCCTATCCAGACAGCTGAATCTTGCCTTCAAAAGGCCAAAGGTCCGCTCCACTGTCCATCTGGTCCTGGCATAGGCCTCACTAAAGCGCCCTTCTTTTGGGGTGACTGGGTTGCGCAGAGGTGTCAGTAACCATGACTGGTTGGGGTACCCAGAGTCTCCTACAGTGAACACAGAAAACACTTTAGTTGTCTGGCAACAGATCACTATCTGACAAACAATCAACACACACTGCAACATTCACATACAACATCACCTACCAACAAGCCAGGCACGGTCAGGTTTAAGTTGAATCATCAATCATGAGATGATGCTGTTTTGCATGATGTATGCGTCATGTGTAGAGCCAGGGAAACAAGCACAGATGTGTGAGATGCACATGTCAGCCAAACACACCACCTGCACATTGATGGAGTGATAATGTTTTCTGTTGTGATAGACCTGGTCATTGGCCTGTGGTGGGATCAAAGCAACATGTGTGCCATCAACTGCTCCAATGACATGGGGTATCCATACAAAGGCAAAGAAATCAGCCTTGATGTCAGACAACTCTCCAGGTTTCGGAAACCTGATGTAGTGGTCCATGTAATGGAGCAATGCCTGCCACACATCTTGAAGGACATTGCTGAAACTGGCCTGGGACATTCCACCCGATGTTGACACTGTGTACTAGAATTTTCCCTTGGCAAAGAAATGAAATGCTGCCATCATTTTCACATTGGGGGTCAGTGTTGTTGGATAAGTGCGACCAGCCTGCAAATGAGGTGACAACTGCTGGCACAACTCTGCAATTGTTGCCCTTGTGAAACAATACTTCTTGATGATGCCCTGTTCTTCCATTGTTTGTAGGTCTGAAAAGGGCCTGTACATTGGAGGCTGTCTGCGATACCTATGTGCGGAGTGTAAACACAGTTGTTGTTTGTTTACAATGTCCCAAGGAACATGCACTTTGACAAACAGCAAATAAAATATGACCACACCTAAAAATGGGTGTCAATGGAAAGACACAACTCAATGAATGAGGGTGTCCTCACATACATATCCCAGCATACTGACCCTTGCTGGACATGTTTCCAAGGTATGGTGACACAGCAAATAGAGTGTAGTAGGCTAAACTACACTAGTGTCTGTCACTGCTCATTTAAATCTAGCACGTCATACTCCACAACTACTGCACACTACTGTCCCAGGGTGGACCCTGTCATGTTGTCATTTCTGCATTACACATACAATCACATACACAAACTAGTCACTATGTAGGAGTCCCATATAATGTGGTGGTCCACTTAAGTGTGGAACACAGAGATACACTAGAAATTCACATATCAGACCTAAGCTTATGTGGCTGGTAATTGTCATGGTGTAGTCATTCCTTCAGTAAATGCATTATCCAGGACTTGAAAAACACACCACCTTTGCAGTTTCAAATCACCCAGATTGCACACTGGGTCACACTGTCCCGTAATGCAGTGACTGTTCTTGTATTTCCTGAAAGCTGCTTTGTTACTGTGATCAAGCCTAAGAGAATACATGGAGTTGTTTGTTTCCCAGTTGGTATTAGCCTCACAATCAGTGTGACATGTGCCCCTCAAGGCTAGGTCATCATGGGAGTGTGAGCGTTTCAGTTAGATGTCCTTTTCAACAGGGAAAAGCTGCATCCAGCCATGGATTTACTCAAAATTACAACATTTAAAAAAGTGTCTGCCCTGCCAACCAATTACTCAAAGGACGTGGTAGGCGCATCATGACCGATTCGAACACAGGCATAGACTGTCAGTTGTTATGGTGACAGACGCTGGTTTCTATTCAAAGGACGCGGTAGGCGCTTCATGACCGATTTGGACACAGCCATAGGCTATCAGTTGTTGTGGTGACAGATGTGGGTTTCTATTGAAAGGACAAGGTAGGCGCTTCATGACTGAATCGGACACAGCCATAGGCTGTCAGTTGTTCTGGTGACAGACGCGGGTTTCTATTCAAAGGATGCGGTAGGCGCATCATAACAGATTCGGACAAAGCCATTGGCTGTTAGTTGTTATGGTGACAGATGCAGCTTTTGGAATGTGTCTGCATCGCGTGGAAACCAACTTGGTAACCTCCCATTGCCAATGTAGCAAAGTCACACGCGGTCCGATGATATTTTTTCTAACCGCGCGGTAAGCGTGTCATCTGCAAGCAATGTAATGCATTGGAACGATCCGGAAAATGCAACCGACACAAAGCTATCGCTTTGGCTGCATGGACTGAAGACTGCCCCTGTGGTTTAGATATAAGTCTGTCTGTTCACTGGATACTTTACTTGCCTGCACTACCTGCATTATTCATGAGCCTCCCCATCTCTCTGCTGCTGTGTCCAAATCCACTTGGAGCTACTATGACACATACAGAGGGCAGGGCCCCAGCCTTCAGACAGGAGGAACACCAGGTGCTACTGGACAGCCTCTTGCCTCTGTACATCCAGCTGAATGGCAAACCAGAGGAGCAGGTGAGTGATGATCACACTGCATTGTCATTTGACATGTGCAATAACCATGCACTACTGGAATTAGGAATCTTATAGACAAGCATGTATACTGTTTTTAGAAAGGTTTCAACTTGTGTAGATAACTGTTCTGGGCAAGTACACTACTGTAGAAGTGTGTGTACTGGTGTAAACATCTTATCACTGTTCTCATGGGATGGAGTCATCATTGAACACAGGCAAACTGCACATAATGTCACTTGCCTACCCCTAAGACATTGTTGCCAATCTGACCATGATCTATGTCTAACAGTTTTTGACACAGAAACATGTTGCATGTGAACTAAGGGCATGTCACCATGTCATCCTTACAGGTCAAGTCCCATCAAAAGGCCAAGCTGTGGAGGACCATTGCCCGGAAGGTGCGCTCCGTGGGGTCTCCAATCGGCGCACCCATCATTGTTGGAAACATGGCAGGACCTTCGTGGCTGGACCAAGAAGATCACGGAAGTCCAGCTGGGCCTGTCACCTCAAGGCAAGAAGGGTGAGCACCGGACACTGATGACCCACATGCTCCTATGGGTGGTCCTCCCTGACCTGAATGGGAATTTGAAAGCCACACAGCAGCAAGGAGGGGTGAGTATGTGCCTTTTTGCACAACTTTTTTGACCAAGCACTTTGAAGTATCTTAGCCTGCTGGCACCCAAAACCACTGTTCATTGTTAAAAGATGAATATGTACATGCCTGGTTATGCCCCTTTTATCTAGAACATGGAAGATAAAAATGTTCACGGAAGTGACAGTAGTGCCATGCTCATGTGATCTGAACACATGACAACAACAAGTGCATGGAGATAACCTTCAGGAATAATGTGATTGCTCAACATGTATCAGCACATTTACTATTGTCTTAACTGTTCGCATTGTGGTCACACCAAATCTGTGAAGTATGTTGTTGTTGGAGCACTCAAGTGTGAAAAGCCCATGCTATACATCCTGGTAGCTGGTGATGTCTATGTTGAGGTCTTGGTGAGTTTGGATTGGTCAGTGTGCCAATGTTAGGTCCCAGCCCGGGTGCTCAGTGTATTCCAATGTATCCCATGGGCTAATTATAAGTTTGCTAACTCAGGTCACCTGTCACACTGGCCTTCCATGTGATTGGGTGTAAGATTACATTCTCTCCATTCACAAGAATGAGTCCATGTGTCTGACTCAACAATGGTGACGACACATGCCATTCTGTGGCAAACAAAGGTGGTCACTGGTGGAAACGGCTGGAATTGTTAGGTATGATGTGAGATACACATTCACAATGGTTTCCATGTGTGTAAATGCACTTGACTATTCATACTTGGTGCCTTTTTAAGTAATAAGTTTGATGCATCACTGCTAGATTCAGAGATGTCACATATGCATCGTTTAGAAGTGATTAAACAAAATGATATGGTAAACAAGAGCAAATTAGGCTGTACAAAGTGTGCACAATGTCAAAAAGAAGTGAGGGACATTCAGACTTGGCCTCTACAAATGTGGACTCATGCAGTCTGGACAGAATGGTACACACTGTTGACTAAAGTCTTAGAGAATAGATGTTCATTACTGATAGTCTGTACAGACGATACACCCAGACGGCCCAGTGGCATAGTGATCCACATGAAGCATTGTGGAGATGCAGTCATTGGACTTGGCTGTGTGTTTCATCATTGTTCACATGTGAAACTAGTGAGATATTTCCAATGTGCACAACATTCTGAGTCGTCTTCCTAGCACTGTGCATAGATAACACAAGACTGTGGGCCACATACCTCTCACCCTAGCTATGCCTCCTACCTTTGTGTCTCCACAATAAGAGTTAGATGTGTGACCTGACGGTTAAGAACCTAAGCTACAGGACAAATAAGCACAATCACTGCTATCTGTGTGATATGACTTATGCAATGACTATGCCTTTTTGAGGTATAACAATAAAGTTAAATGACCAGTAACATTAGACCCAATGGTTCCCAATTTGATGAGTAGGGATTGCAGAATGGATACCATGTCTTAATTCTATTGTGTGAATCCTATTTCCATTGTGAGGTCTAAACTCCCTTGCATTAGATGAGACAGGTATGTCATGCCACAAGGCAGTCCGTACCAAACGATAATACATCAGCTGGTACATAGTGAAGTAGTTGACATTGGGGTTGTGGATTTTGAAAGTGATGCACCCAATGTCACTGACAACATCATGTGTGAGGGAGCATTGGTTAACTGGCATAATAACAAGTGTTATTTACAGAACAGTATCAAAATAATTGCACAAGTCCAATTGATGTAGTTGGTTGATCTGTGAAGATTTGTGATGATACCTATGTGTCAAGTACATACGAACAGTTAATTTGATTAATTTTCCTTCTTGTTCACAGCATCAGAACTGGCCAGCAGAGGAGGCTGCGCCACGGAGCAAGTGGGAGCAGCTCGCTACACTGACACAGTGCTGAGTCCGAGCAGGAGGGAACCAGTGGCACGGAGAGTGAGGGAAGCCTCACTGAGGGCATGTCAGACAGAACATCTGTTGGGTCACTGACCAGTTCGAGCTCCAGTTAGGACTCTCATGTGGTGGTGGATGACCCAGGAACTGAATCATCTACATCCAAGTCTACCACTACCCGTAACATCTCCACCATCCCAGCTGCTCCCCATCCCACTGTCTGTAGCCACTCCCCTAGAAGGGAGCTGTCTCCTTTGCACCAGGAACCTCACCCCCTGCTCCTGTCTCCCCTGCTGCCCTGAGTGTGGAGGCCTTCAACATCCTGAGGCATATCTCTGTGGGGCAGACAGCAGTGCTGAACGTCCTCCAGGTGCATAACACTCATCTAAAACAAATGGTATCATTCCTGGAGGGTGTTCACTCTGACATGTCTGCCTTATAGAGATCCAATCAGGATTTGGCCTCCACACTGATGGCAGCAGTGTCCCAGCTCCAGCTGTCCCACCCCCCTCCTGCCTCTTCCTCATCCACAGTCCCAAATTCCCTCCCTGACCCAAGCACACGCAAACATAGGCATGCATCTACCTCAACATCCACATGCAGCACACAAACACAAAGACACAAGGACAAACCCACATGCACGCACACTCAAAAGACAGACAGCACACCCACCACCACAGACATACCACCAGACAGTACACATGCATCCACAGACACACCGCAAACCACACAACCCTCTGACTCCACAACCCCTATCCCAGTCCTGCCATCTACATCTGCCCCATTCCGCACACTGAGAAGATAAAGAGCCCCAAATCACCTCCCACTAGAAAATCCCTCCCAGTCTCCTAAGTCCAAAACAACTCCAGTAACCCATACTTCCCCAGCCCAGTACCTCCAAACCCGAAATAACCTGTCCAAAAAAGTCACTGCCCCACCCTATTCCTGTTGATACCATTCCCCTTTACTGCATCCCTAAACTTGCAAAGCCCAGCCCATCCCTCCTCCTTCTAGCCCCCCCACTAAAGCTGACCCCCATCAATCTGACTGCAGTGGACCCTCCGCCCCCTCAATCTGACCCTACCACTGCAGTGGACCCACCCCTCTCAATCTGACCCTACCACTGCAGTGGACCCACTGTCCCCTCAATCTGACCCTACCACTGCAGTTGGTCCCCCCTCCTGATTCCATCCTTCCCCAAACCCAACCCAGTCCTCCCTAGTTGTGTCCCTTTGGTGCTTGGCATGCCCCTTAGATGCCCCTCCTCTGGGAGGTGTCTCTTTGAAAACAAAGTGTGGGCAAGCAACACACCCCATGATATTAGTGGCTCTCCAAGCCATGGACTTTATTGGACTGGCCATTGGCCTTTTTATTGCCACAGTATACATATTATTTTGCTTAATAAAGCATTTTATATTTATTTTTCCATATTTCTGCATCCTCAAAATGGATTTTGGGTGAACTGTCATTCCTGTGTAAATTGTGATGTAGGTATACAATGATGCTAGTATCGGGTGGATTGCATATGGTCCATGGAGTACAAGCACTTGGTTAGTATGTATTCTAGATTTGTGTGCCTACTTTGGCTAAATGTCAATGTTAACATTGGTTTTGTCTATGAGTGTGACATGAAGTCACAAAGCTTTGTTTAGGAAAACACAGTTCTACCGGGTACATGGTTTCAGATGTCAGCATAGTGCAAGTGTGGCAAAGTACAACAGTTTTGGAAAAGCATGCAGCATATGTTTGTAATGTGCAGAAAGACACCTGTCTCATCAATACACCTGGATACATATAGGCTTTGACTACATGGTAGTGACTTGGGACACAACCATGTACATGGAGTAATATTACAAGACTTGAATGTTACTTGATAGTGGTGGACCCATGTTTGAGCCTTCTATAGATCTAGTAGACTAGTGGCAATGACAACATTGCCATAGGTGGCATGGCACTGTAGGTCAATACCCTTCAAGGCTGTATACCCATCTGATACATTTCCTGTGCCCATGGTGAGTGTAAGGTAAGCATTATTCTGACAGTGTCCTCACCCTGTTACCTCCAAGGAGTCCACTTTCTGCAGATATTCCTGTTAGGCAAAGTGTCTGTGGTCTTGACTGTCTAGTGCCTTTAAATTTAGATGTCAGTCTTTTCATCCTGATTTTGTTTGGGTCATCATGTGGATGGTGTGTGTGTCCAGGACATGTCTCAGTAAGTTATAGTGTTTTACTGTCTTTACAGGGACACAATTGTTGTATGGATTAGTTGAATGTATAGACAGCATATGGTACATGAATGTTTGTCACACAATTGGAATGTTAGTGATGACATGCTGTGATTGAAGAGTTTTACAGTAGCTAGCATTGTAATGCACATCTCATTCTGGCCTTATGCCACAGTTAGAGTGTGAGAGTCTGTGCATTTCCCAATTCTGTGAAGTGGACATAGGCCACATCATGCTCAGATGTAGTTCCTTTTGATTCTGTATTGGTGTACACATGGCCGTGAGTTTGCTCATTCAGCCAGATATATGATGCACCAGACTAGAGTATGGTCAGCAGCAGGATGGGGATGTATGGTCTATCCCAGGCTAATGTTAGTTGCAATATGTTGTTCAAGCTTTTCAATGAGTAATTGTGCGATAAGTGACTTTGAGTGAGTCTACATGGCCAGAGAGGATGTGCGACGAGCTAACTGTAACTAAGACACAATGCGTGGTACTTCAGGCTTCTGGTTTTGTTGTTTATTCAACTTGTTTTTTGCATTGTGATAAGCTTCATGTTGTGGCTCCAATAAAACGTATTGTGTATTCAGGTTTGACAAGGGTTTGTTTGTGTGTCGTCATGGGGATATGTATCATGAGTATGTGTCTACCTTTTACAACAAACTGAGCAACTTGCTAGTGAATTTCACATATGTGCACTAGTTATAAATGTTGTTGTTTCAGGCATATAATGATTCTGAGATGGGATATGACACACCTAACATTGTACCTAAGATGGCAGACAGTTTGTATTTGCCAAAGGCTGTGTCACTCATATAAGTTAGGTGACACACATGTGACCTAGCTACATATGGATTAGGAGTTGTCACGATACTGTCAGAAGTAGTCTGAACCTCAGTTGTTGTTAACAGGAGTGGTGTGGAGTGGATTTAGTTAAGGGTGGATGCTGTGTACCAGTCAGGCCTGACGCTGCCCGTGGACAGCTGCCCATGGCCTCACAAATGCTAATGACTACAAAGCCCAGCAACAGAGCACTTCCTTCAGTGTGCTGTCACTGTTATGAGCTACAAGTAGACAGACACCTCCATTGGGTTAGCATCCATAGTGCATCAGGGTAATGCACAATCAACACACAACACCCCTCACCTGGGACTCTTAGGAATGGGCTGAGATGTGAATGTGTTTGGCACAAACAGCCCTTCAGTTTACAGACTGGAAAGAAAATTATAAAATCAGAGTTTCATTGCATGCCGCACTGGACTTGCGCTCACCCCTCACTCAGCATATACAATGCATCGTCATTATTATGGCATGTGGCCACACCACTTGGGAGTGCTATGGATGTGACTGCAACCTGCCCCTGCCTGGATGAACATCAGGGAATCCTATGGTACACCCTCACAACTGAAGTCTGACAGCCATAATGGCATTGTAGCACTTTGGGCACTGCTCAACAGGGATGACTGCTGAGTGGGAAGAGTGGAGAATGGTTGAGATTTGGGTTTTTTGCACACTGACAATTGTTTGGTCTGTACAAGCTAGGTCTATACAATTTTAACCACACATAATCTGTAGTTGAGCATGTGATTTGTATGTATGTTGTCATTTGTGCATAGATGTTAATAGTGTACTTTTAAGCTATACTTGATGCTGGCCAAGATCACACAGAGCTGAACTAGGAGTGTTGTTGTGTCTATTGGACTGCCCTGTGCTACATGTGGTAAGCCGAGTGGACTGTGCATGCACAGAAGTGTTGTGGGCCCGTCTGCTGTGCAGCTGCTACAGAAGCCTGTGTCACACCCATGCACTAAGTTGACAGAAAGGGGAGGAGATGGATCTTGGAATGTGAGGCCTAGCTGCAGAGTGTTTTTCAAGGTTGATGTTGCATGGGCTGAGCTAGCTTAACAAGGTTAGAGGTAAGAGAGACTTGTGTTTTCATTTTGGAAATGGAGTGGAGCCTCATACGTAATGGGGGCAGGACAAGTTAGGATTTTTATGAGAGTGGAAGATAGGAGTTAAGTTCAGAGGCAGTTCTTGTGTAGTAAACGTGAAGTATCCTCATTGTTCCAATGTGAATGTTTTGAAATGCTGGGGGTGTGAATCAGAGTGTGTGACCTTGTAAGACTGGTTAAAGCCTGGGCAAGGTATTCTAGGAATAGATAGATGCGATAGAGATGGAAACAGCTAGACAAGGTTGGAGTCTGGCAGGAGATGAGAGCTGTAGTCTGTGGCACTACGGTGAGAGATGACTGTGACAGGGCAGTGTCATTGATAAAGGTAGTTCTTCAAGTGCCAAAGTCCATGGAGGAATGGAGCATGGAATTAAGATGTGGATGTGACAGGGCCACAGTGAGACAAGCCCCAACGTGTTATTTGTAAGAAAGTGGCTAAGGGTATACACCAGCTGTGAGAATTAGGGTGCTGTATGGTGAAATGTGAGGTGTTGTGCAGTTGATGTATGTTGTGTTTGAATCTATGGATGCAGTGGTTTGTGAAATGGCTATCAGTAGAACTTAAGCAGAATAGGGTGAGTAAATAGAGAGATGAGAATGAATGAGGATATATTCATTGAGCGATGTAAGTGCCTCGTAGAGAGATGTGGTGAGGAGTTAAGTGTGAATGTCAAAGTTGGATGTGATGCTACAACTTGTGATAAAAGTGCAGTCAAAGACATTAGTGAGGGTCAAAATGGTGATGAGAGGTGTCCATTTGACATGATACGTTTAATGTCTGCTGATGAGCTGATGAGTATAGTATATTATGTGCTTATCATGTATGTGAGAGGAGTAGTGTACATAGTGATGAAGAGTGGTGCTGTGAATGTAGGTGTGGATATAAGAAGGGCAGCACCATTATGAGAATGTGAGAATCTGGGTGGAAGAGTTAGAGTACAAGGGTAGCACTTGGAGGGCAGAAATGGTTTTCCGGATAGCTGCACCATGGGGTGATTATGAAGAGCTTGTGTATTTAGGATACTTTAAAGGATGAGCATGTACTTTGATGTGGATGTGAGAGGGGTCATACCCACACAAGTAGAGATTATGCAGGCATAGAGGTAATGTTGAAATGTACACATGTGGAGATTATGTGGATGTAAGTATGCAAAAACAGTTTCCAGATGTGTTAGTTGCAGCTTGCTGTCTGCCACTGAATGTTCATTACAGATTGTTCAAATGGCCGCTTTGAGAACACTGGCATATGCAAAACCTATTGCCATAACAGGATACGTTGCCTCCACCTAGCCTTGCCTTGGCTGAGTTGTGTGTGGGCATAAGTGCCAAGTTACACTTTGTAGGTAGATGGTGTCACTGATTGCTCATTCTTGCACTTGGATACTGCCCTGTGATGGAAGTGTTGATTGCTCATATTGTACTATCATGATGCAGAAACATTGGATGG
Organism: Calotriton arnoldi; assembly: GCA_963921515.1. Taxonomy (NCBI): domain Eukaryota; kingdom Metazoa; phylum Chordata; class Amphibia; order Caudata; family Salamandridae; genus Calotriton; species Calotriton arnoldi. The sequence goes on from CAWUFW010023597.1 coordinate 57,885, forward strand.
CAGTCCATTGCTTGGAGGGCCATAGCCCCCCCCAAGTAAAAAGTCAAGGATGTGTGTTGGCGAGCCACCTGGTGGCAGACTACTCCTGAACCGCATCTCCACACTTACCATCACACTACACATACATGGGTACTAATGGCATTCTGACTTTGAATGTCAGAGGTATGGGGATATTGAGGGAGCTAGACGCATTGTAATTATATCTCTGGATGTGCTAATGATAAAATATTGCACTGTTACAAGAGACACGTGACACTGGAATACCCAATTCCATAAGTGTTCCATAAGTGTTTGCATTGTCAATATTTTTTCATCCTCTGATTCTGGTTTAGCAAGGGAAGCTCTTGTGTGGGTCCATACGGGGTGCCATTTAGCCCATTAAACACTGCCACAGAGCCTGAGGGCAATATGTCTTAGTAGAGGGTCTCCTTGATGTTTTCAAAGAATAGGGGTCAGTGTTTCAGTGCAGAATGTAGACAAAGCAGATTTCTTTCTGCACATATCACTAATCCTCACAAGGTGTACCCATATTCCATGGCTTGAGGATGGCTAAGTCAATTGGGTCGAAGAGCCTCAGAGTAAGCACCCTAACCCCCGGCATCTTCGCCAGTGCTGGCACCTTACCTTACACAATGGGCTGCGCACTGGTCCCTTCAACACTTATTGGATCCTCCGTCCTGAGACTTATAAGTACTCCTACTACTCTGCAGTACATAATTTGCGCATTCTGAATGGTATTATTTGTTAGCAGCTGACACTACAGCCTGAGGAGCTAGATGCTAAATAGCTGTGAATGACATTCTCAGAAGATGACCCAATACACATACATATTGGGTGTGGTATGCAGTGGCCACCAGTCCACACATGGTGACTGCATCCTATGTTGTCATTTGTCTGTGCATTTTTCACATTCCTGAGGTATTCCATCTCCGAATATTTCGCTGACAACTGGGACACAACAACTTCTAGGTTGTTGTAGTAGTAAGCACTGAAATCAGTACTGAGTGGCTGGGTCTGGGGACTTGCGTGTTGTCTGGAGCCACTATCCCCAGAGCTTTGCTGTAGACTGAGGCATCACTATGTCAGAAATAGACTGTGGTTCAGTTGCAGCCTGTGATGTTAGCCATGCTGACAGATGCTCAAACACACCACCCCATCAGATTGGGCAACTGCATCATTTTTACTTTGCAACATGACAAGCTGGAATGCAAACAGAGGAAGATAAGTGAGGGCAACTCATGTCCTGCCTCCTCTGTTGCCCAACAACAACCCAGAAGATGTTGATGATTATGGATCAACTGCCCCAGATGAACACTAGCTAGGCAACCATCCATGAATCCTTCACAGTGTATTGTTGTGTCCTATATATTCCCCCCTAGTCTGAACGCAAGGTAGATGTTTCTGGATTCATGACTGGATTGAATCTACCTTTACTTGATCTGGCAGCGCATGCAGTGATAAACACCCCGTTGGCTGGTACACGAGATCTCAGAGTGATTCTGCGCCCTGCCACTTTGACCACTCATGCGGTAGACAGCTTCCCGCCCAGTCTTGATGATGCCTATGAGCTTGTACTTGAACACAGGTGACTGTATCTCTCTTGGGCTACTTTGAGTGATTGGAGACACCCACAATCCATGTGAAATTTTTTGGGGTATACATTGTTAAAACCCAACAGTGACCTATGTTCCCAAACTCCTTTATCCCTGTTTTCAACAAATTGTTAATCCTTACTATAGTAGAGGTGCCTCGCCTGCTGGTACACCAACGGCATCTAGTGCATGGTATCCAAAAGAAATCTATCCCTGATAGATCCAAAAGGCTTTACATTCTTATACAAAATAGCGTGCTGTAGCTGGTCCATGTAAGGTTTCCCTATGCAGCCTGCTTGGTGCCATTATTGGTAAAAGCATACAATTTCTTTGATTGTGTATACATGTTTGCCACTCTGTCAAAAGTGGACATGGCAGGGCAGCTACAACAACATATGTGTGTTTTTGATGCCAAGCCAACTGCCCAAGTCAAGTGTCACCCTCTTTTAGATTGTGCAGGGGGACTTGTCTGGGATGTCCCCTTTCCCAAATTCTCTTTGCTCTGCTAATGTAGCCACTAGCCAACTAATTTGCCAAGGGTGTTAATAATGGGGAATTCCACTGGGCAATGAGGTACAAAGTAGTATCCATTGATGCAGACGACATGCTGCTCTATATTCAGTCTATCTGCAGGGATATTTCATATAATTCTGTAAGACAATCAGATTTGGAGGATGTGTTGAGTTTGTGTGTTAATTGGGCCAAGTGTTGTGTTTTTGCCCTCTGTGTGGATTATCCTCCACAAGAGCTGAGGGCCGATGAGCAGAGTGTGATGCGTGACCTTAATGTTTTTTGGTACTTATGGATCTGTAACTGTGATGGTGCAAAGTATCTCATTGTGTGAATCTTAGCAGGGAAATATCCTCATTAAGTCCAAAGACGTTTTATTTTATCACTCTTCCAGTTACATGCCAAGGCTGTTTTACACTTCCTGAGGACGTACTGCTGCCCTGCTTCTTGTGTTTTTGCCATCACAATACAGTGGCTGTGCCTGGTGCCACCTCCAGGGAGTTTGACATCATGCTGCGCGGGTTGATCTGCAATAGTGGCATGATAAGTGTGGTCTGTGTACGCTGCATCTGGCAAAGCCAAGGCTGTCCAGGCTGTGCATTTTGAAGGAAATGTTATGTGGCAGGACCACTGCAATGGCCAGTGCTAAGTTTTATTGGTAGGCAGTTGTACAAAGCGAGCATGTTCTCAAAAGGCAGAGCACATGAGATAGCGGTATCAATGTTGCTCCCTGAAGCACAGGTCCCCTGTGGAGCTGACAGCCTGGTGAAAATGTGTTTTTGGGGTGGTCGGCCTGTGGCTACTGAGGGACATGATCCCATACTCTCCGTCTCTTATTCTGCACGTCCTGGCTCATTTCCATAGAAGCATTGTTGGGAAGGACTGACAACATGGAAAGACATAGGATTGAACTCAGTGGGGGACCTAATCAGGATCCGGGAGCACATAACATTTGTCCAGTTGCAGGAAGATCCTGACATTGCAAGGGTCCATTTCTTGGCACATGGTACACTGATGACTGAGATGGTATACATGTGTAGAGTGACAGACACTGATTCTGCACATTGGCCCCTATCCACGGCCTGCACGTCATGGGTGGAGTTTGGTGACTGGTAATCTTATTTATTAATGTGTTTGTAAACATGAAGAATGTCCCACTATCACCTGCTCACTAGCTATGGGACACTGATATATTCTAAGTCCTCCATGGCTGAGGAGTATGAATACACTAGGCACTACCAATATACAGTATCTCCTGATGCCAAATTCCAGTCCATTCAATTATACATCTGGCACAGGGCATGTCTCACCTCAGCTGTCTGACCCAGAAAGTTTGTATCCTGCCCTTTGTACACACAATGTAATGCACCTATTTTGATTTTGATACATATGTTCTCGACATGGCTGTATGCTGCAAACCTGTGTTGCGGAGTTACAGATGTACTTGGCTGAGTGAGGGGGTTAGTTCAACCTCCTTCCATTGGAGAAGATACTGAGAGAGATATTTCTGCTGATGATGTTTTTAAAGGTATCCAATTAAAGTATGGATTTGTAAATGCTCATCACATATGAGGCCATTTGCATGCATTGCTAGGCCACTGCAGTCCCAAACCTGCAACACTTGTGCACAGTGACTCGCTTATGATGTAGGGCTGAGGCTACTGTGCAGCACAGGGAGTGAGTTGTGTGCCTCTAGAGGATTGCAATAGCTAATCTGTGGGACATTTTGTTACATGAAGAGTCATTGGATGGGTGTAGGACTTTTGTAGGGTGAGGGTCAGAGACACGTGGGATAGACCTATGAGAGGTGTTCCAGACATGGCTAGATGAGGCAGCTGCTCTGTCATGTGAGGCAGACTGTCTGCATGACATTTCCTCCTTTGTTCAATTGTAGGGGTGTCTTTTAGACTACACATATGCTACAATGTCAACTGTTGACAATGGCTATTGTATTAGAGGCCCCGGTCTAACACCCCATTGTGTGGCCTGTGAGGTATGTGTGTTGCTGACCTTCTAAATGCACATGATCCCTCTGTGGTGTTCTATCTTGTTATATTTATCATGTTGTTCAATTTTGTTCCATCTGCTTCTGTTGTGGTATGCTTGACTCATTGCTGAGTGCTTGCTCTGCCCATCTGACTTGATCTACATTTCCTGCTTAATATGATTTACTATCCATCCCAATTTGCGCCCAGGACATGATAATGAGCTGATAGTGAGGTTTTGATTTTTGAAATGTCTTGTGACTTGTGTGCAAGGACATTCATTGTGCCATATGCCAAACACGCATTTCCCTGTGTCTGTGAGAAACTGTCTTTTTTGGGAGATGTGTGTCTTCCTTCAACCAAGGTTTTGGATGATGAACCATCCTTTGCGTACATGCAGATCTGATGCCTGCTCTGTGTGGACAGTTATCAGTTTGTCCCTTTTTTGAGTGCTGTGACTCCAAGTGGGACATTTTGATACCATGTCCTGACTGTACAGGTAGGTATCCTATCCCATGCCCTGCTGGCTGACCTGAGCGAACAGTGGTTGGTGAATGGCATGGGTCCACTAGGGGTGTGTCAACCTGGTCTGGCAAAGTATAGGGTGCCCCAAGATAGTTATGTCCCAATGTACTTGAGTGTGGTGTGCATGCAATGACCTGTGTGCATGGTAGGGATTGTATGTAAGGGATTCATCTGTCTGAGACCTGCCCTGGATCTGTGCTGGATCCTTCCAATGTTCTTATTCCTGACACATCCTACATCCCATTCTGGTTGTGTCTCCATATGATGACTGCCTACATGCCTGCGGTGAGGCTGAGATTATGGTGGATGTAGGCTTTGTTGGATACCTACTCTGACACTGCTGTCCTCATCAGTACACAGTATGTAGGGCTGTGTGATTGGGCTGATGGGGGAGTGGCAGTCCAGGTTGGACTGTAGTAGTCAATTTGTTGTTTGTAGACATGTATTGATCTGTTAACAATTGTTGCATGAGGTTAAGTAAGGTGTGAGATAGTAAACAAGCTAGGCCTAGGTTTTCCATCTGATTGGGTGGATGTATTGTCTTGCTACTTGGTTGAACAGGTATAGAATTTGACTTCAGTTTCCTGTGTGATTTATACATGTTGTTGTTTCTTTTGAAGCTATCCAGAGTAGATAATGTACGTCTGTTATGGTGTTTTGCAAGTGGCAAGGTAATTAGGATGAATGGTGTCACTTCCTGCAATGTGACTTCCTATGACATGAGATGTTGTGGTCTTTGTATGTGTTTCAGACATTAGGATTTTGCCTCTGGAACTGATGCATGTAGGTGCGGGCATGGTGCCAGTGAATATGTCTCTGTGGTCATACTTTTGTGAGTACATTGAAATTCTGTTCCCCTGTGATGTTTCAGTGTGTGTTGTGCTCAACTCATGCACTCACTTTGTGATACATACATATTTTTGGCTATTGCCATTCCTGTTCCAACGTAAAATGTGTGTTTCTCCCACTATTTTGCAGTCTGAATGTACCTACCTGATGAGGACATTCCCTCATTTGACATACACAACATGCTACGGAACCAGGGTCAGATTGGGGTCTCAATTAGGCTTGGGCACTCTAAATGAAAATGACCCACATTCTGTGATCATACCTTTCATTATAGCCTCAGGGCATTTAACTGGCAAGGGAGGTGTCAAGAAACACACTGCTGCTGATCAAGGGTGTTGGGGGTAGGTGAGAATGGCCCAATAAAACTTGCCTCCCTGCGAGGCCCCTGCATAAAACCCACCCTCCCTGCACCTGCCATGATCTAACAGTGATGGCCCGGTGGGGGAGATAATACTACTTCTGGCAGGGCACGCGAGGTGGGGCGCCAAGGTGAGAATGACCCAAAGGCTGACCCCCAGCCTTAATTTACAGCGCGGCAGGGGAGAGAACAAGATACTGGTGCCACATTGAAGTGGCCTGGTGGGGACAGGTGAAGAAAGTAAATCTCTTAGAGTGGTTTACAAAGGCCCCAAAAAACCAGCCCACAGGTGACCCTAGGGCACCGGCCCTTCGACCAATGCCCAATAGCCCACCTTCGCGATTCAAGCCGTAACAGAACACCTTCTAGTAGAACGCAATGCCCATAGGGCTCAAAGGGCTTCAGGCCCCCAGTTATTTATGTCAGCCCAGGCTGAGACAGCTCCCCCACAGGCCAAATTTATAGAAACTAACAGTTGAAAAATTGAAAATGAGTTGAAAAAAACAGGCATTTGTGCCAACGTTTTCACCTGTTACTTCTTCTAATTAGGACAGATGTTTGAAAGCACAGCAAGGCACCAACCTCTTTACAGGCCATTCACACACCTTTCATACGTGTGACACAAAACCATTCACACCACCAGCCGTGGGCCCAGCACATTATAACATTCACATCAACAGACAGCGCCATTCAAGGGCCCATCACTTTCATACGCCCACATGACTGACACAGCAATCACACCGGGTGGTTGACATAGTGTGTGCAGTGGCGTTTGACTAGCAGAGTGTGTGATGACCAGCAGCAAGTCACTACTCACACACTGACAGCCAAATGCCAGCTGATGCACACCACCAGCCAAGCACCAGCCCACCCACACCACCAGCCCACGCATACCTTGAGCCAAGCACCAGCCCACCCATACCACCAGCCCACGCATACCACCAGCCAAGCACCAGCCCACACACACTGCCAGCCAAGTGCCAGCCCGCACTCACTACCAGCCAAGCCCCAGCCCAGCCACACCGTCAGCCCACGCACACCACCAGCCAAGCGCCAGTCCACGCACACCGCCAGCCAAGCGCCAGTCCACGCACACCGTCATCAATTTTTTTTAACAAGAAAGGAAACACAAACCAATTGGAACTAGATACAAAACTATAACTACAAAAGCAACAGTGGTAACTAAAGACATCATTCTAATTCCAACCGTGAAACTGAACAACTACTATATAAAACCATACAGACCAGGTAGTACACTATTAGACTAACAGTTGCTCCCAAAAACTCTTTTGAGTGTGATACAGTCTGAGACATGTGGGCACACACAGCCCAGGATTAGAAGGACAATCATCACAGTACATACAACTCTCCTTCCGCATACCTCTTCGCAAACAGACTTTACATCTCTTACATGGATTGTTTTTTTGGGCGTGGGGGGAATTAAATCAGGAAAGTGGCGATCATTCAATCTAGCCACATCCTCCACCACTCCAGCTCAAGGAACACTTGCCTGTTCCACTAAAACAAGGCTGCCTATCACAGACTCCTGAAACTGAACAAAAGTCATCTTTGATGCAGGAGAACACTCCTTGAATACAACAAAAGCATTAAAAGTTGCTAAATTGAAGAGATGGATGGCCAACTTCTTATACCAAATGTAAGCCTTATGAACAGCAGTGTAAGGTTCCAACCTCTGATCTACTCTATCGACACCACCCATGTGCTTATTGTAGTCTATAATGCACACAGGTTTGTGCACTTCAGCAGCCTGACCCCAAACAGTCACAGGTGAAGTACTGTCATCATGGGTGGTAGTCAGCATGTACACATCCCTCCTGTCCACAAATTTCACAGCTAGCAGTTCATCACTACGCAAGGCACTGCACTGTCCCCTCTGAAGCTTTTTGCAAACAAGCTCTTTTGGGTAACCTTTACGGTTAGAGCGGATTGTGCCACAAGCAAAAGTGTCCACTTTGAACAATTCCTTAAACAATTGCACAGCAGTGTAGAAGTTATCAAGGTACAAATGGTGACCTCTGTTAAACAGTCCTCTAGCAAGTTCCCACACAATTTTCTCTGAAACTCCAAAAGTGGACGGACAACCAGGGAGGTCAATAGTGGAATCCCTACCAGTGTACACCAGGTAATGACAGACATATCCTGTCCTACTTTCAGACAACATATACATCTTAATTCCATAACGTGCCCTCTTGCTAGGAATGTACTGCCTAAAAACCAAATGGCCCTTGAACTGGACCAAAGACTCATCAACAGCTATTTCTTTCCCTTGAGTATAGATCTCTGGAAATTGATCTACAAAGTGATCAAGAACAGGCCGAATCTTAAAAAGACGGTCACAGTCAGGGTGATCTCGTGGCAACGCCAAAGCATTATCACCAAATTGCAGCATCTGAAGCAAAAGTAAATACCGATCACAACTCATAATTGCAGGAAATATGGCAGTTGCCATCAAGGTACTGGTAGACCAATATGAAGCCAGGGACAGCTTCCTTATCAAGCCTATCAAAAAAGTCAAACCCAAAAACTTCTTCATCTCATCCAGATGTATGGGAGTCCACCGGGTAGCTCTAGAGCGGGGCCTAAGTCTGGCACTGTTGTCCCTCAAAAACTGTTCAGCATACAATTTAGTCTGCTCAACAATCTCAGCCAAAAATACATCATCCATAAACAACTGAAAAAACTGTAAAGGCAAAACATTTTCACAATCCACTCTACACCCTGCACCACCACTAAAGGCAGGCAACACTGTCTGCACCATGTTTGGATCAACCCAGAGTCCAGCAGTTCCAGTAGGAAGCCTTGCAGCCTCAGGCTGCAATCCCGATGTCTCTTGCTGCACCATCGACACATCAGTGTCCTCCTCTAAAACAGGCACTTCATCCACACTGAGCGTAGCTTCATCCGCACTGAGAGTAGCTTCATCATCAGATGATTCCTCATGGACAGAAAACTCACTGTCAGAATCTTACACTCCCTCCTCTCCCTCAGACGCACTGTCAGTCTCATAATCCTGCTCAGAGGAAGATTCAAAAAGCATACCAACCACCTGCTGAGCAGTAATTCTACGACTAGCCATAATCCTTACTAATAAAGGTAACTTGTCATACAAGTCAACAACAACAAACACTTTGTGAAATAAATAATAAGCAAAATGTGGCTTTATCACAAAGACCTATATACTCCAAAACTATACCACTCACTTGCCAGAAGCAGCTAGACTCACCACCACCAACTCTGCACAGACACAGTAAGGACCAACAATATCCCACTAAAAAGAAAAAGAAAAGAAAATTACACATAAGACAAAGCAAAACACATGGCAAAGAATTTCATGCTCAAAACACTTGCTAAGGGGTCGATTAGGAAGGCGATCGGAAAAGGATTCCGACCACCGTGGTAACGGAAATTAACCGTCCGCATGTACCATGAAAAATCCAGTGGACAGATTAGGATGAACCGCCAGAAAAATCAGACCGCGGCGGATGGATTCCACGAAACTCAGCCGGGACCATCCGGAACAGCTGAAAATCCGTCCGCGGCGGTCAGATTTGCTGCGGAAAGACCCAAAACTGCAGTTCGACCAGCGGAATGACCGCATGTGAAATTACGATACGATGGCGGTGCCAGCGGAATGATCAGTTGTTTCCGACCACCGCGATCGCAACAAATGATGAATGGGAGAGCAGGCGGAAAGACTGTTGCATTCCGACCGCCACGGTCGCGCCGGAAGAGTAATGGCGGTCGAAAGCAAACACACAACAAGGCTACCAAGTGTGGCTATAAATCTGGCTCAGCTTCAAAAAACACCTATATACCCCAATGACACATTCCCATGGCAAGTAAAAAATATAAATCGCAGGTCAACCCCACAACACACCTGACATGAATACTGCATTTGGACCCATCCACATAGCTGAGTATAAAACCAGCCCCTTTCCTGCCCAGAATCCTTTGCACAACTCTACAACTGAAGGGCCCAACCCAACAGCACAAAGGAGAGGCAAATCAGCACACATCACACCATCACAACCACCCACACACCACACACATCACCACCACCACCTTCACACCTGCACTTTTCACCCATTTGCACATCACACACAATGTCACAGAAGAAGATGCCCAAATTCACTGACAATGAGTTGTCACTGATGGTAGATGAGATAATTAGAGCAGAACCACATTTGTTTGGAATCAAGGCCCAACAGACACCAATAGCCACAAAAAATCAAATGTGGGCAAGGATAGTCAACAAAGTCAATGCAGTAGGGACCACCCGCGCACCCTGAAGGACATCAGGAGGAGGTGGCATGACCTCAAGACCAGGGTGAAGGAGCGTGCATACAAGAACCATGAGCTGGCTCAGATGACTGAGCGGTGGCCCTCCCATTCCACCACTAACATTCACTGAATGGGAGGAGAAGGTGCTTGCCACACTGCATCCAGAGAGTCTCACAGGAATACCCGGGGGAGTGGAGGCTGGTAAGTACCAATAAATGTCTACCATTACACTGCTATGTACTGTCTTACACAACTAGAAAGCTACACTTCCTAGACACAAATGCACTTACGTACAATAAACTTTGCCCAACACATTTCTCACAGAACTAACATTCCCTTCCTCTGAATCACCCCAAAGGTAGCTAGCAATATTTCCATGGGGGCATGTGTATAGGCAGCCAGCACTACAACTCCCACCAGGCCCCCTTGTCCCACAGCTGAGCAGGATGGAGCACTCTCCCACCCACAACCATGTGGCAGCCATTGCATAGCTCACCTCAAACTTACAGGTAGGTAGCCATCTTAACAGGGAGGGGGTTTTGTGGGTGGGAAGCCAGCACTACAACTCCCACCAGGCACCCTTGTCCCAAAGCTGAGCAGGAAGGTACACTCCTCCCACTCATAACCATGTGCAGCTATTTCCCTCCACTGTGTCACCGAACAGGTAGGTAGACAGTGCATGCACCCTGCCATCCTTCTCAAGATGCATGAAGCCATATGACCACACCAGCCCTCACATGTCATCCAACTTGGCATAGATCCAAAAGCCACATCCAGTGTGCAGACAGCTAAGCGTACGTAACTGTCACAGAAACATAACTTTGAACCACCAAGTCACATGTTGAAGAAATTCAGGGCCCAATCATGCACAGCACAGAATGCATTGTGTAAGTGCTGTGGTGTCAGAGCATGAAGGTCCATATGAACACAAAAACTGCATGGTCAATCGGAAAAACAAACTAAAGGACATGATATGAGAAAGGTATGTATAACATTACAATGGTTAGTCCTTGCTTAGCTGAAAGTGATTCCATGCAGAGTAAACCAAAAAGATGAATCACATAAAGTTGATGTGCCACAAGTTGTTAGATGACAACATGTCCCTTCCTTGTAATCACACAATCTGTATGTGGCACATGGTTTCTATTTACATGTCACACCATGGACAACTAATGTATGTACCTCAACATCATGTTATGATGCTCAGAATCTTGCAGCCATACCAAGTAATTGCAATGTAAAGTGTGTGGTGTATCACATGTAACATCCAAACGTCTAACACCAAGCTTGTGGAGTGCACTTCAATGACCATTTCACCTCTGTTCAACAGGAGATCCACTAGCAACTGCTGCAGAAGACAACACCAACCTGCAGAGCCAGTCTCCACCCCCAGAACATGAACTCTCGGATGTAGACTCCCTATGTTTCTCGGATGAGGAGCCACAACCTGGCCCATCCGGACTGCCAGGGCGCACCACGTGTTAGGCCCTCATTGTCCCCACAACCACCACAACAGCAACAACAACAGCGCTCACCCCTGCTGCAATGACCTGTGCGGCCTCAACCACCACCATCACCCCTGCTGCTTACAACACTATCCCTGCCTCAGTGGTTACCAATACCACCACACAATCAGAGGAGGCCAGGGAGAGTTTGTGGGTGCGTCGAGTGCCAATGCCACAGGTCTGGGTCAGCAGGGCAGGTGGGAGGCCAACTGGGGGACAAATACAGGAGGGCACTGGGACTGAAGCCCTGGCCACTATCGCCAGAGTCCTTGGGGCATATGAGCAGACTCAGGGACAGATGGGCCAGGTTGTGGAAGAAGTACGTGAGCTCCGTCTGATGCTGAGGTCCATGGACATGCATATGGGCCAACTTGTGGACCTCATGGGCCAGCTAGTGGGTGTTCTGAGGGACAGACATGCAGCCCAAGTGACTGCTCAACCCCCCTCCAGTGGCCTGCATGCTGATACTCCCACCACCTCAGCTGCGGCCACAGAGAGGGTTGAGCTGCAACAAAATGACTCCTTAGACACCGCTGAGCTTGCAGCAGAGGCTCCCCCTGCCAAACGCACAAGGGGCCATCCGAGAACACCAGGGGAGGATCATGTGGCAATGCACCATCCAAACGCTAGTTGCCGAGCCAGCCATGATGGCACCTCTGTTCCCCTTGACATTGACTTTGTTGACTATCCTTACCCACATTGCCATGTTGATGGCAGGAGTCTGTTGGACTGTGTGACTACATCAATGTGGTGACTACTCTATTTGTCTCATTTACCATCACTGACAACTCATAATTTTACTTTGCACAATTTCTTAAATAATCACTTCTCTGTCACAAAAACTTATTGTACATAAACACTCTTTACACACCTATGTATTTGTGTCAGCTCCATGTTTATCACAGTATGTACAATGTCAACTCAGAATCCAATGTACCACAAGCTCTGATTGTGATGAGGCATTGAGAGGGTGAAGGGACCTAGAAAGACACAAGAGAATGACATTTACTTGTCAGGTGATGCCATTAGAGGTAGAACACACCACTAGTCATCAAGGTACACAAACCAGCACACATAACAATGAGCAACAACATCAACATAGACATGAGGCACCTATTTAATAATACCCTGTGCCACACACATCAGCCCTTAGCACAGAGCCAACAACAGCCAGCAATCAAAAAGGTCTTCTATGCCTTGCCACTACCATCAAAGACAACAGACAAGGTCACTGTTGTACAATGTCACTCACACTCAAGGGAAGTAGTTGTCGATGAGCTGTTGACGCAGGTCAACCCCTTCCTCTTCTCCACTATCGTCATCACTGGGCATGTGTGGGTTTGAAGGGAGGGCATCTGCTGCTCATCATCATCCAGGAGCAGGAGGATCTCTTTGCGCAAGGCCAGGTTGTGGAGCATGCAGCATGAAATTATGATCTGACACACTTTTTGGGGAGAGTAGAGTAGTGCACCTCTGCTTTTGTCCAGACACCAGAATCTAGACTTCAGAAGTCCAAAAGTACTCTCCACCACACGACGTGTCCTTCCATGTGCATCATTGTAGCGGACTACACCCGGGGTCCTTGGATTCTTCAGTGGGCTCAGCAACCAAGGCCGGTTGGGATACGCAGAGTCACCTAGGTATGAGATTTAGAGAGCCATTTACTAATATACACAGTAGCTGAGAACAGCATGTCACACATACAGCACACTACTTGACTCTGCATACTCACCAACAAGCCACGCACGCTCCGGATGCAGATTTGCCATCAATTGTGGGATGATGCTGTTACGCAGTATGTAGGAGTCATGTGCAGAACTGGGGAATTTGGCACACACGTGGGAGATAATCATATCCGCTTAGCATACCACTTGCACATTAATGGAATGGAAATGTTTCCTGTTCCAGTAGATGTGCTCACGTGCCTGTGGTGGAACTAGGCCAACATGTGTGCAGTCAATGGCGCCTACAACATTAGGTATGTGTCCAAGATCATAGAAATCACCCTTCACACCTGCCAATTGATTTCTCCTTGGGAAGTAGATGTAGCGGTCCTTGTAGGTCATCATAGCGGACAGTACATCACGTAGCACCATGCTGAACATAGCTTGAGACATCCCGCCGGTGTTGGCCACCGTGTACTGAAAGGAACCAGTTGCAAAGAAATGCAGGGCCGCCATCACCTTAACTGTTGGCGTCGATGCAGTCGGATAGGTTCTGTGAGGCCTCAGATGGGGCTCCAACTGACCACATAGGTCTTGAAGGGTAAGGTGATCCAGACAGAATTTCCTTATGATGTCCTCATCCTCCATGTTCGCCAGCACTGGGAACAGACGATGCACATCTGGTCGTCTCCTACACATTATGATAGGGGACACATGTCAATTTAATTCCCCTATGAGATGTGTCAAACATCTTACATCTTGACTGACGCAGCACCAACAATGACTGGACTGTAACAACAGCTTAATGCATAAGTCACATGCAAAGACACCTTGATCTCATGTAGTTGTACATGTGGTCAGTATGTATATACTGACTACCTCAAAAACAGATTCTGACTATGTGAATGGTAAATGGTACACTCATACATCTTGTGTCACCAGCCCTGGGTGTAGGTGACACAGCACATGTTGGAAACAGCAACACTGCTGACTTCTAAGTAGCTGCAGTACCTGCCACACCTTCTAGCTTAAGTCGCACAGAGCACAACTTTTCTACACAATGAGCACATTGTGTGTAAACTGGTCTCCATCGAGCACTGACGCCTTTTGCACTCCCAGCACCCCCTCTAGGATAGCGCCTTATAGGATAACTAACTAGAGTGTTAAGGGGAACGGGTCACAGCTTTGCAATGCAGCCCATTCTCATGGAACAATGTGGGACTCTAGATCATGAATAAGGCTACACGCTCAAGATTACAAACTCTGGTGAAGGCTGATCGTGTTGGCACTGGGGAGGGGAGGCAAATTTTATTTATTACAAATTGAAGTTTTTATCATTGTTTTAGCTTTAATAGGCTGATTGCTTTTACTGTAATGATTTTAATTAATTGTACAGTTAATAAATCCATTCATTCAACTGATCAACTATCAAAATTAACACAGCAATGTACAAAGTGAAATAGGCACATTATGTTGTAGTGTAGCTCCTATTTCCCTAATAGGCTCTGCACATTGGAATAATATACCCTATAGGTTTGACATAGGACTAAGGTCAATATGTCCCTATCGAGTATATTAAACTTAATTACTTGTGCCAGCTAGCTCAGAGGCCACTAGAAACTCCTTGATAAACAAGAAGGGAGTAGTTTCTGGCAACCGCAAAACATGACAACTTTGTTTCCCTTTAGAATCAGAACATGTCCCAG
>CAWUFW010023598.1:0-72859 GCA_963921515.1 Calotriton arnoldi
CTGGTGAATCTTGGAACTCCCAGGAGCCCCTGAGGGTGCTCCATGTCAACAGATTAAAGCCATATGTTGACAGGGCTGACATGGGCTTGCTCATGGCAACTGATGAGGAACAGGAGGAGGAGAGTGACCCTCTCCCTGACCTGCTCTCTCAGAACCCTGATGATGGGTCAGTAGATGGTGTTGCTTTGGCAAGCAGCCTCACTGACCATCAGCAAACTGAGTGCAGGCAAGTTCTGCAACAGTATAGACATATGTTTAGCCTGACCCCTAGTCAGACTTCCTGGTGCACCCATGAGGTGGACACTGGAGACAGTCTGCCTGTCAAGAATAAAATCTACAGGCAACCTGACCATGTCAGGGACTGTATCAGGACTGAAGTCCAGAAAATGTTGGAGCTAGGTGTAATTGAGCCTTCAGATAGCCCTTGGGCTAGCCCAGTAGTCCCTTCCCAGAGCTATGGGTTACGTTTGAACCCTTGCTCTTTCTATACGGATACATCCGCGGCCTTAGGTTATTGCGTACCTTTGGTTTATTCCTATTCGGACTGCTGTACCTATCGAGCCTTGCTGGCCCACATCACTATCTTTCAGTCTGAAGACACCTGTGCTGTCACTGGTGCAACATATACCCTTCGCTTCCCTTCCCCCTTCCCCGTTGGTCCTGATGAAGACCCCACCTCCAAGACGTCAAATCTGCTGGTTTTTATAGGGGTCGAAACGTCGACATCTCCTTCCCTTCACTTATCAAACCTGGATGACAGAGGATCTATATCTGCATCTTTTGTTTATGATTTTGCATTTGTATGTTTTGGCAGTTATCATTATTGTATATTGATGTATATATATGCACCACCATTCCCCCTGCACATCACTTTCACTTATCCTAACTACGCACCTATCACTTCACGCTGTATGCACCTGTTTTTACTAAATGTTAAATGTGATATTCAGTTCACAATTTTTGAGTCTATGATCTATGATGACAATTTTTGTGATATTTATTAAATCATAATCATTTATTGAATGAGCCATTTGGTGTTGTCATATTCCTTGTATATAGACCATGTATTGGTTGCAGATACATTGTGAATAATTTCCACTGTGACTATCTTTTGTGTACCACTATTTACCCGAGTCCAGTGGTCTTTCGGGTTAACCCATTGATACGAAACTCAACTTCTCACAATGGCTGATAATGGCCTCATGGATGCATGGAGGCACGTTCATCCAGAGAAAACGGAAGGAACACATTACACAACAATGCACTCTTCCTGGGCCAGACTGGATTTCTGGGTGGTCACTCGGGGTATTGGCCCATGGATAGTGGATGCTACACATCTAGCCAGGACGTACTCTGACCATGCACCGGTCTGCTTGACATTATCCCCGCCGACGCTACACTCAACCCCCAGAAGCTGGAGGCTTATTCCGGAAACGCTACTAGACGCGAACTTTAAATCTGAGTTAGGACAAGAAATCACCGATTTCTTCCAAAGAAACATAGGCTCTGTCACACATATAGGCATAGTTTGGGAGGCCTTTAAAGTCACTATACGTGGCTTTTGCATGGCAAAAATCTCCGGAGTTTTGTGAGATATTCGGCGCTACTTGCACCGCTTGGAGGGAGAGCTTAAGCGGTTGGAAAGGGAAATGGGCAATGATGTTAACGGTAAGCTTCAGGCAACCTTCAGAGATACACTCTCTGACTATAAAGATACTGCAGACAAGGAGACCCGTTTCAGAGGGAAATACTTTACAGCGCGTAGATACGGCGAAGGGGAACGTCCAGGCAGAGCCCTTGCGGAAGGTATCCGTAAACCTCGCTTCTCCAATTACATTGCGGAACTAACGGATGAAGATGGGTTTCGGTATAGAGATAGTGGGGACATATTAGCCACCTTCACTTCATTTTACACACATTTTAAAAATGCGTGTGACTCCTACAGGCCGCTGTCCCTGATCAACAATGACACAAAAATACGTGCCACGATAATTGCCAATAAGTTGAGCCTCCTGATGGAGAAATTAGTATTGCCGGATCAGGCTGGCTTCATCCCGGGGAGAGCGACATCCCACAATCTCCGTACATTATTTTCTATCCTGCACAATGTCGACTCCACCCTTCCACTTGCAGCTGTTTTTTAAGATGCCACAAAGGCATTTGAGTCAGTCGAATGGGATTATTTATTCAACATATTGCAATGTATGGGCATCCCCAAAGTATTCCTGGCCTGGATACGACTACTGTACAGCTATCCAGTAGCCAAGGTTCTGATTAATGGACTAGTCTCCTCACCCTTCTCCATCACGCGGGGCACAAGGCAGGGCTGCCCGTTCTCCCCGCTCCTGTTTGCTCTCGCAATCGAGCCACTTGCTGCCAAGGTGAGACAACACCATCACAATAAAGCTTTGCGTTGCCAGTTGCGCCCCATACTCATCTCCCTCTAAGCAGATGATATCACCCTGTACATCAGAGACCCTCAACAGAATTTAAACCCCATACTGGGAGAGTTTGTTCGGTTTGGGGAACTGTCGGGGATACATATTAATTGGCAGAAATCTCAAATTTTCCCCCTCACTACCTCTACAACATCATTCGAACCTGACTTCCCAATAGAATGGTGTGCCACGGAGGTGAAATATCTTGGGATCTACATCACCCTGGATCGGGAGGAACTCATGCGCTTAAACTATGGCAGAACTCTAGAACACATTGCTAGTAGTGTCACGAGATGGATCGCTCTTCCCCTCTCTATGGCAGGCCGAGCCTCTCTCATAAAGATGGTTATTCTCCCCAAATGTTTGTACTTATTCATGAATATTACGTTTGACCCCGGTAGATATTTTTTTAAAGCTTTACGCACAGAACTGATTAAACTACTGTGGGGCGGCAAACAACCTAGATTGCGGTGGGATGTTCTTACTAAGCCCTATTCTCAGGGGGGATTTGATGTGCCAGATTTGGAACTGTACTATGATTGTGCGCAAGCCCATTATGCCACTACTGGTTCCATCCACCTAAGTACATGCCGCAAGTGGCGGTGGAACAGTGGCTGGCTGATCCCATACCTCTAGAGGGGGTCTTCCTAAGAACGCCCCTACTCCGTGAGTCCGACCCTACGGCAGTCACATGCACAGTAAAAGCATGGCAGCATATAGCCAAACGCATGCATGTCCCCATGCTATATTCTCCTGAACTTCTATTGGTGTATCATCCCCAAATGCCAGTGTTGCAGGAGGGAGTTTTTAAACAAACCCAAATTAAATTTGACATACATAAATGGGGTGACATGTACTTGAAAGGGAAATTCCGCACCATGCAACAGATGTTCGCCACATCTGCTCCCTCTCCCATGGACATTTTCTTATACGTTAGACTGCGACAAGGCATTAAAGAATACACTCCGTCATAGCCACAAGAACCGCACACGCTTACTCCATTACACACGCTGTTAATGACTGAACAGGCTTCGCATGTGGTATCCACACTCTACCATAATATTTATACCAGCCAAGCCCCGTCACGAAGTGAGGCACAAGAGAAGTGGGGCGCAGAATTGGGACACGCAATAACTGAAAAACAATGGCTCTACTGTTGTAAACAAACCGAACAGGTCTCAGCTAGTTGCCGTCCACGCATTATACACTACAAATTCTTACACCGTATCTATCTTACAGCTGTTAAAATGTGTAGATACAAGCTGAGAGATAATGATCGTTGTGACAGATGCAGGATGGAAAAAGCAGATTTTTTGCATCTTGCTTGGAGTTGCCCCAGCATCCTAGACTTTTGGAAACAGGTATTTGCAGCACTGCAACAAATGACGTCACCCCTGATTCAAGCCACACCATTGACTGCACTCCTGAACTACACAGAGCCTATAGAGGCGGGATATCGGCGCTTCACTTCCTTAGGGCTGCTACTGGCCAAGCGGAGGGTGGCATGTAGGTGGGGGCGAGGCAGGGCCCCTAAATTTAAGGAATGGCTCAAAGACATGCTGTTCTGGCAAGATCAAACACTCACATATGCGGAATTGCTACCACTATCCTCGAGGCCCAGAGACATATGGGACCCCCTCAAATCATATCTCCTTGCTCACCCGATTGATACTACAAATACTACATAGCTACGTTAATGTACATTATTTGGCTATTATCCATGCACGAACTAAGATGCAGAGATAAACAGATGTTGTTTGAATATTCCCAAATGTATTATACCTACTATTACAAATGACAAATATGTTCAGCCAGTGTATTACAGATCTCCTGCTCCTTGATACTATGGATGTTATTTATAGTGCTTTTCTTTCCACTGTTGATGCCTACAATGTATAAGCATGTACCTGCCTGTGCAATGCATGTGTCATGAATGTTCTCTGGTTTTAAAACTAATAAAAACAGATTTATAAAACAAAAAGTAGAGCGAATATTCCCTATCATGTGGTGCTCACCCCTCCAAGAGTTCAACAACTTTCCATTCAGCAACCATGTCCTCAATCTACCCGTAACCTGCACCCTACATTCCCCTACAAAGGTGGAAAGGACCTATAGATTTGCAGATCAGCTACACAGTTAAAGTCTCTGCTCCAGAGAGTCAGTATGACTTGGTTATTTATTATTTGGGTCATCACTGACTTTAGAAATTCAACCTGCTGTGAGTTAGGGAAATATATCCAATCTCCAGTCAAGCCTGCCCATCACCATCATATACCTACCAAGGTAGTCAGAGATGCACTCCTTTATCATGAATAGAATGTTGGGGTTTACCAAAATTAGTGTGCCTCTGGCAAATGAGGAGTATGTTTTGTGGTATAACGTCCCCCCCCCATCTCTTAATCACTTGCATTTCCTGCGGAAAGGCTACGGCGATGCCCCGTCTCTTTAAGTATGCATGAACTCTGTGTCACTTAATTAAATTGCCCATTCCCCTAATGGTCCTAATGGTCAATAATTATGCACCTTCAAATTGTGGGCTGCCTCCCTCGATATGGAGGACCACATTAAGGGCCTAGGCACTTAACTGCCAAATGCTGCATTAAGTGCGGCTGGACCCAGATAACTTGATGCGTGGGACAGAAGCCACAGGATGAATGTATACCACTATGTACATGGGGATGCAGGAACAATAACAAAAATACAATCCTGCACCCACAACTCACCTCCTACCCAATCCCTAGGCCTAGTATCCAAACTGCTACGCCCATCAGATATAACTCTAGGAGCAAGTTCGGCAACGTTGATTCCCAAATACACAGTTTTTCGGGACAAATCTGGGGGTGGAGTCAGATTAAACAACTACGGGGCATATTTACGAGAGAAGTGGCGGAGCGTGGCGTTAGCCTCCTTGGCTTAATGCCACGCTCTGCCACAAACACAGGGCTGCACCGTATTTACAAGAATACAGCGCAGCCCTGCATTTTCCCCTGCGCTGGCGCTAATTTAGCTGCCTAGTGCCAATGCAGGCACCCTTGTACCATAGTGCAAGAGTGTTTGTGTTGCAGGGGAATGATTGTTTATGTGCAGGAAGGCGTCCCTTCCTGCACATAAACAATCAGTAACCATGCTTTGTAACTTCTGTGTGTGCTGCTTAATGCAGCGCACATAGAAGCTGCAAAAGGTAATTGTTTTCAATGATTGTTTATGTGCAGGATATCCTGCACATACACAATCAATGGTGTTTTGTTGTTTCTATGTGTGCTGCACAACGCTGCACACATGGAAACAGCAAAAATGAGGAGAAATAAAGCATTTCTCCTCGTTTCGCCTGTTTAAGACCGGGTTTTCCCTAGTCTTAATTTTGGCGCTGCCTCCTATTTACACCACCCTTGTAAATAGAGGCAGCATCAGAATCAATGGGTGTTGCAGCGGAACACCGAACGCAACACCCTTTGCACTCCCCGCATGAAAGGGTGCCTTATTTACAAGGCAGTGTTAAGCCATGTTAAGTGGCTTAACGCTGCCTTGTAAATAAGGTGAAGCCCTTATCTCCACCACGATGTCTGAAAAAGTGACGTTGTGGTGGTGATACGGCTTGTAAATATGCCCCTGGGTTTGCTGGCAAGTCTGACTTTGATGTTTGCTATAAACCCTCACCGCCCAGCTGTGCCTCACATCTTTTCTTCTACTAAATCCGTATTTGTAAAGCGCGAACTACTCACCCTTACGGGTCTCAAGGCGCTGGGGGCCGTCGTGGAAATTAAGCGAGCTATTGCCCAGAGTCACATGGTGCTGAGCTGAGCTGCCGCCGGAGCCAGGGATCGAACCGTGAACCCTGTGCTCCGAAGACAGCTGCCCTGGCCGCTGCACCACACCTCTCCACAGATGAATCTAGCCCCTCTCAAGGTCACGCCAGCCACCAATGTACATCAGTTTACAGTCACAGCATACTGGTTTTTCACCATATCATTGGTAACCATGGCTACTTTCTGCTCCTCAGCACAGCAGAGGGACAGTTTAGGAGATAATTTCATCCACAGTCATTGAGGTCACAACAGGTATTGCATGCTGCTCATTCAAGGTGTCTCCATCATCAAGTCTGGAACTCTCGGACCCTCTGTCCGTGTGTGTATGTTGAGATGAAACAGTGAGTGCATCCTAACTACTGACAACCAGCAACATTTCTGTCACCAATCTGTTCAGGAGACAGTTTGATCACCGCCCACCTCCTTTCAGTTTTGATTCACCTGCATCTGTGGATTTGTTTTGGAGGGGTGGCAAGGTGTTTGCTGTTTGAGGCAGTCCAGTTCCACAACCTGTTGCAGGCCTCTCAAATTCCATGAAGGGGGCTTTATCGTCCGCAATTATCTTTAGTGTAGCAGAGAACATAAGTGAATATTACAAACCAAGGGGGTCATTAGGATGGCGGGCGGACTTTAGTCCGCCCACCATCCTAGTGGTAACGGGACTGGCCGTCTGCCATGCGGCGGTGCCGCACCCCTGATTAGGATGCGACCGCCACCCTGGCGGTCGCATTCCCCAGTTTAACATTGCGGCGGGTGCTGCTTACAGCAGCACCCGCCGTAATGTCCAATTGCCATGTTGTGCATTTCCATGCACAACATGGCAGGCACTGCGCGGTGCCTACCACCTTGTGCATGGAAATAGAGGGGGGTACCGTGGGTACCCCCCAAGTGCACCCCCCACCCCTCCCGGGGGACCGCAACGGGCCCCTTAAGCAATTCCCCGCCAGCCTCTCCATGGCGGCATCACCGCCATGGAAAGGCCAAACACCGCACGCATCATAATATGGATGGCGGTGCCTGCTAGGCACCGCCACCATATTAGAGGACCAAGTCCTCCTGGCCGGCCGGCAGAAAAGCGGCGGATGCACTTTGCGTCCGCAGCGATAACCCCGCCATTAAAATATGGCGGGGGGTATTACTCATTACGATGGCGTACGCCATCCTAATGACCCCCCAAGTTGTCTTATTACCTTTTTGATGTCTGTAAATGAATGTCTCTTAGATTGGACTAGGGATGTAAAGTCAAGGAACAGGAAAACATTGTGGTTGTCTACCATCACTGGCCATCCCTCCCTGGAGTTTTGGAAGAGGATATCCCGGTCTTTATAATTCAAATTCTTGCCACAATGGGCCTCAGAGGAGATCCAGGAGACAGCAGTCTCAATGGTACTCTATGTACTCATTTTACTGCATACAAATGTGACTGCTGTATGGGCGCTACATAGTTCTTCAACCTTGACTCAAAAAATTCCACTGTGTTCCACTGTGTTGGATACTTTAATCTTCTCCGGCATTACTATCATGTGAACATTATTGAAGCATGAGCAGTCCTCCATGTCCTTCGCACGCTTCATGTATCTTCAAGTGAGCTTTCAGGTCCCCAATGTCTACTGATAGTTCTGTGTGGACAGAATGTGACACTGTTAAGGTATGCTTGTTGGTCGTAACTTGTTGGTCGTAACTCTTTCTGCCAATTTTACTTGATTCGACCTCAACAGTGGCACATCGATGGCCACCATCTTCTGTTCTAGAACTTCTCTTGGCTCTCAGATGGCCAGCAATATGTCATCCAACTTACTCGTTTGTGTGGGGCTCTCAACCCCACTTTGTTGCTGGGATGGAGTGTTGCCTTCATCTTGATTCCTAATTCCTGACTTCACTGCTCTGATGCTCCACCTGTTGAGGTTGTTGCTGTTTATTATTTTGCTCAGCCCAGCATCCACAATTTGTGGTCAGTAGCGGCACACAATGTCCCTGCTCATGAACCTACAGCAAGCGGATATGGGACGATAGCGCCACCCCAGTTTCGCTGACCTGCCAGTCGACCATAATACAACCTAACTCCTTGTTTATTATATTAAACAAGCATTTGCAATGCAATAGGTCTCGCATTTACAAAACTCTTGTACATGTGATACCTATTGCATTACAAATGCTTGTTTGTAAGAGCACCCCATGCCACGCTTTCACTTTAATGATGGCCTCACCCCTTTCCTTAGATGAGCCGCATCTAAGGAAAGGTGTGCGGCCGCCATTAAAGTGAAAGCACAATATGGGGCGCTTTTACAAAAAAAAAGCATTTGTTTGTCAAGTTGACAAGCAAATGTTTTTTTTTTTGTAAAAGCACTCCATGCCGCGGTTTCACTTTAACCCCTTCCATGCTCATGACGAGCTCAGCTCGTCATGCTGCGCGGTAGCGCTGTGCGCATGACGAGCTGAGCTCGTCACGACTCCACCCGCGATCGGAATGTCCCGCATACGAGCAGAATTCCGATCGCTGTCAAGGGGTTAATGGCGGCCGCGCCCCTTTCCTTAGACGAGCTGCCAAGTAATGAAATTACCCATGCTGTGAATGTGTGCCTTAACACTGCCAAATCAATAAAGCACCGAAAAGTGAATGAAAAAATGTGTAACTGAACCCCGTGCTGAGATCAAACACTGTATGTGAAAAAACATGCACCGAACACCCACCTCAGTAGTTGTAGTGGTGTTCACTAAGGAAATTCCCTCATTTGTTTGCGGTCGTGTACTAAGAAAGATTACTTTTCTCACTCACAAACGGCTCCACTGATGGTTGCAGGGTTGAATCAGAGGAAAATTAGAGCAGAAGCTTGTAATACTACTGACGTGGGTGTTCGTGCATGTTTTTTCACATACAGTGTTTGATCTCTGCACGGGGTTCAGTTACTCATTTTTTCATGTTTTTTCCATTCACTTTTCGGTGCTTTATTGATTTGGCAGTGTTAAGGCACTCATTCACAACATGGGTAATTTCATTACTTGGCAGGAGGCATGCATACTTTCGGCACAACAAGTGTCTGAATACAGCATGCATAGCATATGTAATATATGATGTCTTATGGGACGTTTTATATTCCAGTTACCCCTGACGAAGGGCATGTTGCCCGAAATGCATTGGGTGGATATTACATTTGGTTACTCAAACTGAAATATGTTTTACCGAGCTGTCGGATGGGCACTCTGGGAACTTTAAAAGGTTTTCGAAACATATTGCCTCCGTTTGAATTTTGAATGGAAGAGAGATACAAATGGATGAAAATGATTACTGACAAGATCACTGGATTGGTTATTGCTTACTGAGCTAATCGCTTCTATGCAGTGTGGCTTGAAATTGGTGCGTGACGACGCACCATGTATTTTGTTTGACTTTTAGAAAGCTGGCATTTTCCTGCCTTAGCCGTTCAGTGCCTGCAGCCTATCTATGGGTCACATGACTGGGTGTAGCTGACAGTTGGGCTTTGTGTATTCCTCCTAGACAGCCACCCGCAATAGAGGGCTCAGATGTTCCAGGATGGGCATCCATGACTGGCAGGATGAAAGGGCAGAGCTGGGCACAATGCTGCTTACCCTTTAGTGAGCTGCGGCCTTCCTCCACAAAGAGCTGCATACCCCCTTCCGCCTTCGAAGTAGAAGCTTCTCCCACTTCAAAGAAGACACCTGGTATTAATATTAGACTTCAGACACCAAGTCTTTAGTATATTTCTGGACCTGTTGAGTCTCTGCCAGGAAGGACTGCTGTGCGGCGGAAAGGGATGGAATAGGACACGTTACAATGCAAACATTTACAACGCATGCCTTTACAACGCGGTTTTTACATTGCAACATCCATTACAACGCATGATTTTACAATGCATGCCATCACAACGCATTTTTAGAAACTACATCTACAACGCATTCCATTACAACGCATTCCATTACAACGCATGTCACTACAACGCATAATACTTTTAGTGCAACAGTAGGGTAATTGTTGGATAGTGTAGGGGTAAAAATTACTATTCCAACTCCAGTGAGTGCAACAGTAGAGTAAGTGTTGGATAGTGTATGGTTAAAAATTACTATTCCCACTCCAGTGAGTGCAACAGTAGGGTAAGTGTTGGATAGTGTAGGGGTAATGCGTTGTAATGGCATGCGTTGTAGTAACATGCGTTGTAATGGCATGCGTTGTAGTGACATGCGTTGTAATGGTTGCGTTGTAAAAGCATGCGATGTAAAGGCAGTTGCGTTGTAAATGTAGTGCGTTGTAATGACTGCGTTGTAATGGTTGTTTCCCAAGGGATGCCACTCTGCTGGACTGCTGTCCTGTTGGACTACAGCCTTGCCGTATTGTAGCCTTCCCACCTGAGGGCAAAGAATTAGACCTGCACATGAACCCAGGAATACCAGAGTGGCTCCAAGGGCTAGTCTGCTAGCCTCCTGTGCAAAGCCACAGGGACATAACAGGGTCCCAAAAACCTGATCCAGCACCCAGATCCATTTGGAATAAGCCCCTGACTCCCAAGTGGTGCCTCTCAGGGCCTGGACCCTTGGTGTGGCCTCGGTTGAGCTGAATTGAAGTTTTTGGGATCTTTGTGACCACAAACGGGTCCGTTGGTGCCAACATGAAGTTCAGTCAGTCTGACCCTTCGTGCTACTGCATCAACCGCTCGTGGGAGTTGCCACAGCGAAGCTCCGACCTGATCGGACAGCAGGATCTTCGCGCTACAGCGAGGATCGTCCTGGCCTGCTCTTCTCATGACAATGGCTACAGTCCACGACGCTTCGCTGCTCCTTGCAGCCCCCTCCACAGCGAATGGTTCTCTTTGTGCTGACTGAGAAGGTAACTTTTAAGCAAGACTAACCTGGTCCCTGTATCCGACCTGCACTCCATTGTGGTTGGCCTGAACTTGTGACTTTTTCCCAATCTCACACGACCAGTTAGTCGCGAGTGGCGCTTTAGGCTTTTTGGCACCATTGTCACCAAAATATTTAAAATTGCATACCTCCGCTTTTAATTTGGGTTTTTGTCGTTTTGATCTTGATTTATTTATTACATTTTGCTATGTTTTCCTAAACCGGTGTGGGATTTTTCTTGTGCCGTGGCTTCATTTTATTACTGTTTGAAGTGCTGCATAAATACTTTACACATTGCCTCTAAGTTAAGTCTGACTGCTCTATGCCAAGCTACCAGAGGATTGAGCACAGGTTAATTTGGGGGTTGCTCTTGCTTCACCTTGACATGGATTGTCGTTGCTGCTTGAGTAGGGTTTCACAACCTGAAACCAACTTGAGCTTTAAATTCTCCTTGATTGGCCATTTTCCTTTTTTCCAAATTAACCCTTACTCTACCTGTTTGGGCCTGTGGCTTCGCCTGCAAGAATGTAATTTGAGTTCCTCAATCTAGAGAGCTACACAATGGCAGAGCTCAAGGAATTCAGCAAGGAGAGTGGGCTGCCCGCCAAAAGTTGCACCAGGAAAGGCAGTGCACCCCCCTCAACCAGTAACCCAATCCCTCACAATTAACAATGTATTTTTTATCATCACAAATATTTCAAAAGAGATGTTTTTCAGTCATAAACATTGACTTGAATGGTAGACACATTTTACCCACTTATGTATGTATTGTACTAATGTTTGCTGTAGTGGAACATAATAAAAAAAGTCAACAACAAAAAAATGTTTTCCAGTGATCTCACTCCAATCAGCATAGTCTTAGCATTTTGGTATTTATTTGTCTGGAACCAACACACTTACATCATACTTCGGATGTGTTGGTAGGTTTCTGGCTACTAGCAAATTGCTTAACCAGACCAAATAGTCTTACTGTAGTATATCCTGCATCTGGCACAATTCAATGATTTAGATACCAAACTTGCCTCGGTTTTGGTTTTAATAGCATTATTTAATGAAGAAGATTAGATGTGCAAACTCCTTACATTAGACTGGAGTTCTCATAACACAAGTACAAGTATGTACTACTCTGAGCCCAGATGCATCAGAACATCATTATGCATCAGGAACCAATCGCACTCATTCAGAATGAATTGTCAGAAAGAAATCAAGCTTCCTATGTTGTCCAAAGTTGCAGGTACCGATACCAAAATAATCAGAACTGACATGCCCAAAAGAAACAAGAATCTCCCTGAATTAAAGAAAGTTTACTACATGAATGGGTTCTAAAATCAAGGCAAGAAATAGTAGTCAAAATTACATAATAGGCGCAACAATAAATACATCACAAGTTAACGAAACATTGGTATAGTCACATTTGTGACCTATTAGCTTTGTCAATTGTTTTTAGCTCTGCTGTACAGCATGGCTAATTAAAAAAAAGTCTACTGCATCATTTTGTAGACACATGCACTACGCATACGCACACCTACAAACAGACACAACTACTTTTTTTTTTTTGCTGATCCAACTCTGATCAGCAAATTAAACGAAAGAAGAAAAATGCAAAAGCATGCTTTTTTGGGAAAGAGTTGTACAATATTGTATGAATAAACTCTCAGAACCCCTGCACCCTCATTACTAGCCTGCTGGGGGTCTGAAAGGAAATTGAGCCAACTGTGCAACATCAGGGGTGGCGAGAGGTGACGGAGATCGGACAATAATAAGGACGGTCAGCCTTGCCACGGGGGTCTGAATTGAACGGTCAGCCTCGTCACATCAGGGGTTTGAACTGAACTGCCCGCTGCATCTCTGCGGTATCTGCGGGATCTATCCTTTAGCGGGCCTGCAGTTGCATTTTATTACCATTTCAACAAATTACTCTGTGCAAATGTCTGCAGCGTTGAGAACAGAAGACTGCCGATTTCCTTTACGGTAAATATCAGTCACCCCGCATCCGTCACCCCGCATGTTATTACACCGCGGTCGTTACAACGACCGCGTTGTAACAACGCAATACCATTACCCCGCAAGTCGAAACCACGACTTGCGGAGGGGGGAGAAGGTGTTGGATTTAAAATCCAACACCTTCCCTACTGTCCGCACAGACTGGAGTTGAAATAGTAAATGATACTATTCCAACATCCAGCGCCCCCCTCCGCAAGTCGTGCTAACGACTTGCGGGGTAATGGTATTACGTTGTTACAACGCGGTCGTTGTAACAACCGCGTTGTAATAACATGCGGGGTGACGGGCAGCGGGAAAAGGAGTCATATTCTTCCTTTACATCAAAAGCTGGCAGGATAGCTCACTGAAGCACTGGCTGCTGACAGTAGTGCGTGACATCATGTCACTGTAACAGTCACTTGCAGAGATCCCAGTTATCCCTTCAAGCCTTCAGTCACTTGTCTATTCCTTTGTGTATGACTGTGTGCTTTGCTCCGCTACCTTTCGGCCAGGTTTGTGCTAAATAAATGGCACACACATGCATAGTTGCCGACCTTGACTTTTAATTCAAGAAGGTTCACTCATGCCTACATCTTTCAATAAATTGTGCACCATTACATTGGGTAATAACACCTGTTCACAAGCGCTTTAAAGGCTCGTCGGGGTTAGTAAGTGCTATATAAATGCAATTACAATACAGATGCAGTAAGAGCTCTGAATGCATAAGTTACTATATTCTATAATATATATATTTCTTTGTTACTGCTCAGTGCCACATTTGTCTCTTCAACACCACAGCCCCGAGGAATAACATGTGTGAAGGTCATTGGTAAATAACGGGAATGCTGCAGACTTCACAAAACCTCACGCCTGGCCATCCTTCCTTATACATCACCACACAACCCAAGCGAAAGCACGCTTGATCCCTCACTGATGTAGCGTTGCTGATCATTATTTAGACAATGCTTCTTGTTCCATGAAATTCCCACTTTATTTTGAGAGATCTCTTCTCAGTGAAGATTGAACGGTAGCTTTCAAAGCACCGTCAGGCAAAAGCAATTAACCTTGGCTTTTGGTAAACCTGAACTGGCGGCTCTGCGCGACAAAGTGAAACAAGCAACTTCCACACTGAGGAAACACAGGCAACGCACTGGAAAGTAGCACCTGTGTTCCTAGAAGCAGTCACAGGCAGACAGTGAGCCCAGGAAAGTTTAGAGGGCGGGGCGGCAACAAGGTGGAAAAAACGAAAACAAACAAGATAAAGGCACACAAGCAGCATGCGCCCACTGCTCGCTCCCGAGGCAACACTCCATGGGAGTTCACTTTTAAAAAAAGGCGGGATATGCAACACCCATCAGCCGTTACCACACTCACATTTTTAAATGACACACAGATAGGCCAATCCTAAGCAAAGGAGGAGTTAGACTTCACAAAGTAGATACAACAGATAGCCTACAGCTTAAGTGCTGTTTAGGCTTGACCTAAAAAGTGCCTAAAAGGAGTTTCTCATTGTTGTCAAATCGATGCCTGTTTTTAATGTCTACTCAACCTCCACAGCACGCTTTTTTCACTTATCTGTGAGCACTAGATCTATAAACCTCCTAGGAAATCGAAATGAAATAATATTGTGCAATGAATAAATTAATTGTCTTGACAATGTTTACATGT
Source organism: Calotriton arnoldi (assembly GCA_963921515.1). Lineage (NCBI taxonomy): Eukaryota > Metazoa > Chordata > Amphibia > Caudata > Salamandridae > Calotriton > Calotriton arnoldi. The sequence goes on from CAWUFW010023598.1 coordinate 14,750, forward strand.
GTCCTGTCCCTTAGTCGCCTGTGATACACTGCCTAAAGTTGTGTCCTATGAGTATATAGGACTTACTGTCTCTTATAAAAAGTATCGCTATTGTGATCTATTGACCTTAAATGAACCACTGTTTCTCGAGACTATCTATTACCCCAGGTTAAAAAAATTGGGATACCCTTGTTATGTAATACATAGGGGGCCGATTCCGATCTCGGCCGGTAGGGCTCCGAATCGGATTTGGATTTACCGGATCCGATTCGGAGCCCTGTTTCCCGACCGAAGCGTACGCGGGTCCGGCCGAGCGAGTACGATGCAGGCACCCGCGAAAACTCCGACCGACTCGAACGCGGCTTCAACACGCTCCGACCGACTCGCAGGGACACGACTCGCACCGCGCTATGGAGACGTTTCCCGGCCGGGTAAGTACGATGCGCGCCGCGAGCAGTCCGATCGACTCGTGCCGTCCGGCTCGAAAAGCTGTCGGAGCCGGACTTTGGGGTCCGCGTCGGACCCCCTGTATGCGTAGGGCGCGCGAGTCGCACACAGGGGGACCCATGGGTCCCCCTACCTGTGCGTGTATGGCGTGAATCGCTCGCCGCGTACACGCTGTAGGGGCGCCCTTGTCCGCCCGCACCCATTGAGTCAATGGGAGCCTGCGTACGCGTTGTACGACAGGCTCCCATTGACTTCACTGGGAGTCCGACCGACTCGAGTCCGATGGCATGCGTGCGCATCGTACTCGATCGGTCGGACTGCCCGAGTCCGATTCGGTCGGAAATCTCTCCAGGTCCGGCTCGGTCGGAGAGATTTCCGGCCCGAATCGGAATCGGCCCCATAGTGTGCAAGAAAGAGCGCATCTTGCAAAATAGTCTCTGAACTACATAATGGTATGGGTAACCCTAAATTTAGAGCTGCACACAGCTGCGGCTGGCATGGCTCACGGGTGGGGGGGTGGGCACAGGGGGTCATAATAATAATTTTAAAAAACATACCTTCAGGCCGGGTCCCGCGTCTTCTCTGCTCCTGCTCTCCTGCCTCCGACAGGAATGGGAAGAAGGCAGCCAGGCTCTCTCCCCTAAGCCAATCACAATGCTGCAATGCAGCGTTGTGATTGGTCTGAGCACCGTGACACAGCGCTCAGCCAGGGGCTGGAGGGGTGGGCATGTTCTCCATGCAGGCTGCAATGCAGCCTGCATGGAGAAGGGGAAAGTGTGCATGACTGGTTTGGGGGCCTGAGAGGGCCGACCAAACAGCCATTGCGCACTCAGGAGTTGGCAAACCACTCCTGCCCTGCTCCGTAAGTAGAGCACAGGTGCCCCGTCCCACCGCAAAAGAGACATAAAATGGTAATAACTAAAAGTTATTACCATTTTATGATTTTGTTTCTCGCACTGCGAGAAAGCAGTGGGGCGACTCTCCTCCGACATAGCGGAGGAGCCGCCCCTGGCTGTACAAATGCCCACTAGCATTAAACTCAGTACCATGCACACAAAAATTAAATACATAGGTTTACTTCAAACACATTTTACATTCATTAGATTTTTCTATATGAATTACTTCATAGTGGGTACACAATGAAAAATCATTACAAGCTAGAGCTCAGTTTTTGGCCCTTGGTTGAGCATATTTTTTGACAACTAACAAACACTTTGTATCCCTGCGACCAGAAGAATCTCACAGATGTAACAGTATGTTACTTTTGTAAATCAGCCATTGGGCCAAAGATTACAGATGAAAAGGTTCTCACAAATTGCTATTTGTTTCTCCTTCTTTAATTGTTTTTTATTTCAATGGCTAGTTGCTTTGGAAAGTCACGTGCAATCTACACAAATTAACCTGCTTTGAAGCGAATAGAATTCGAATTCACACCTGATTGCAGCACAAACTGCAAGTAGGTTGAACCCTCCAAAAATAAGAAAACTTCACTACCAAGGATGAACTCTTTTGCTGATGGCATTTTCAAGGGAAAAAAACTGCCTGTCTTGCTCACACTTTTTTCCCATGTTTTCAACAATAACGATATTGTGGCTAATTTTGCGGTTTTCTCCAAGGGGATCTTGGAATCTAGGGTACCTTTACAATCCACAAGAAGTAGGGAAAAAAGGACAGAAATTGAGTCTCGATACATTTGTGGAAAAGAGTCAAAAAGGCTTAAGTGCAAACTGCCTCAAACAAAGGCTCAGAACCAGCAAGGCAAAACCCTAGCAGTTAAGTAGTTAATACAACAGATTGAATTCTAAAATTGCATTGAACATTCACAGTCATAGTTCTACCACAAACATCTTGATATTATTTCTTTGGGAAAAGAAACACGAGACCCTTCTCAAAATGTAACTCCTTGATTTTACTTTCTCGGTTTATCTATTTCTTTTTAGCTCTTTAACCATTTTCCAGTTTGATGCATTTTAGCAAAATAACTTGGAAAATGTTTGTCCTATTTTTTTCCTACATTTGCTAATGTATTTCCTTATTTATGTAATGCATGTAAAAACCTGTGTTTCACAATGTCCGCAGACAGAACAGCAGTTCTGGTTCAGGATTCTATCTCTTGACTAGTCAGTCCCTCCTGGCTTTAAAGTTAGCACCATAGTTGCTTTACTTCATTATACACCATCACCACTCACGGAGCACTGCCCATCCTTAAGGGCTAAGGGTCCCAGCCCCTCTTCCTTTTTGCAGACATGAAAAGTGCATTCTTTATGTTCAGGTCAGGCTGCCAGGTGCTATACATTTCCTAAACACCTAGACACCTGACTGTGACTGAGCTGAACTTTGCCGGGCTGAGGATTTCACAACCATGTGGGCCTGGCCTCCTCAGTTTAAAGCCACGAAGTGCCCAGGGCCGAGAATCAGTGACTCCTTGTCAGAGAGTGGGGTGGGTCAGCAACTCTCACTGACCCCATCCCACTTTGTGATGAGTAAGGGACTGCCACCTCCTGTCATTGGTTGGCCAAAGGTCAGCCAATAATTGGAGGCAGCAGTACTAACCCTCCAAGAACCTCAGGGGCTTCCCTTCCACCACCAGAGATCACCGCTGCAACCAGGTAAGTTTTTCTTTTTTTTAATGTTTGGTGCGTGTGCGTATTTATAAATGTATGTATATTAGTATGTGCATGTTGTGAATGGGTGTGTATATGCTTGTGAATGGTGGGTGTGAGTCTGTATGTAGATGTGTGAGTATGTATGTGTGTGTGTGTGCATGTGTGGCCCGACCACTCACCCCACTCAAATTACTTACCGCCACTGCCACTCACTCAGTGAAAACTATCTGTGAAGAAATGTCATTATGCTCACATAAACAGCACCATTCTTGCCTCTTGACGACGCTCATTCAACTTTCCTAGACCATTTGCTCAATTCCACCGCCTATAGCTAAAATGCACTAAGCATTGCCAAAGTCATTTAAGAAGCAATGCTTGGAACCCAACCAACCAAAATGCCACCCAATAAAACTCCTCCATGTATTTTCAATAAAAACAGAATCCTGCATGACATTTAGAGAAATATATATTTCTCTCAGCCAGAAAACTACCGCCTTGGGATTTTTGAATGCCAGCCGGGCAAAAAAAATACCTTCCATTACATGTTGGCTTAAGTAGGGAAGCATTAGGCATCTGGTTAAGAAGCCAAATGTCAATAGAGTGGGTAAAGAAAAACTACTTACAGCTCATTAAACAGCTCACACATCATGCATAAAACATGATCTACCTTTGGAGAGTTGTTGATTAACCGGAAGAATATTCCTTTCAAACTTAGTACATGTGGACATGATTACATGTACTAAGTTTGAAACAAATGTTCTTCCGGTTAATCAACAACTCTCCAAAGCAGGTTAGCAAAACTTAGTTTTGTATACTTATTTGTCACTTGTGCAATTACATTTTCTGATGTATCTGCAGTTTTTTTCTACGAAAGAAAAAATACGCTACCACAATAGCTCTGCTGCCCTCAAGTTGAAGCTCCAGTAAGACCATATACGTCAAACAAGGCACATATAAAACTTTGGCCACGTTTTGAAACGTTTATTCAGGTGCTTGTTAAAAGCCACAGATCCTACAGGGAAATGCACGCAGGAGAACATTTCAGCTGGGCTGCCATAACTTTTCACTAGTGAAATTCTGTCGCGGTTTACCAGACACTAAAAGAGTTTCCGGTAGTGAAGCAGGTGCCAACAAAATTCGCACTCCTGTGGTAAAACCTACAGCAACTAATGCCCAAATCACAAGTACATTAAAATCAGTAGATGGTGTCAACAAGTGAGGTATGTATCATAACGCATTGTAAATATTACACAGCAACTACACCAGAATGAACAAAAGGAGAGCCGGATCATGTGCGGTACACAATGTGCCATATAAAACATGGGGGCAGATTTACAAGCCCCTTGCGCCACTTTTGCGTCACTTTTCCCATGTTAAAAATGACGCAAAAGTGTCGCAAGGCCCTTGTAAATAAGGCCCCATGTTTTTAGGAGACTGCGCCAACGTATGCGTCCTTGAGGAAACCACCATCACCATGCATTCTTCTCGAGAACAAGCAGACAACAAGAATGCCTTAGTTTTCGGCATTCAGGCAAATGCAGTTTATATTAATCAACACATCCTAAGTCAGTCGTCAGCTCCAACGCTGGAATAAAACATGTCATTCAGGCAGCGATATTGGCGGTCCAAGAGAAACAAACGGAGTGGAGAGAAGGTCCCCTTACAAGGGCTCGGGCTGAAAAAAAACCACACTGCGAACAGGAGTGCTCTTTCAACAGCTCTGTGGCAAACTGTTGAGCTTTCCCTGCTATTATTGCACGGTTAACGCTCCAGTTATTTTCAGACCCCTCCAAGGAAGGTTTATGAGAAGGAGATTGAGCCTAACGCAACTCATCTGCAGGTAACACCTTCAGTTTACAGCTGTTCACCTCATTTTCTGAGACCCCCCTCACGCCCTTTTTGCAACTTCCAGCACCACGAGCATTCTGAAACAATTTAAGCTGGTACTGTTCAAATCCCTCGATTGTTTGGGAAGGGTTTACTTTCATGGTGGCCCCGGAGCACGGGCTTAAATTGTAAAGTGAAGCAAATTTCAATCACGAACTTGACAAACAAGCAGGTGGACGCCATTTTAATTCCACACAATTGGTACACATGCAGTGAGTGCTTCCTTAATTAATAATTATATTGATAGTTATACATCCACTAACACAATGTAGGTTTGCACCATGAGATACACGTTCACAATAATTTAAACCATCAAAATTCACACATATGTTTTAATTAATAACCTTTACTCCTGTTTTTGTTGAGACAAATAGATAGGAAAATTAATTTTCACAAACTGCACTTTCGGAGAGCACTTTACAATGGTACACAACGCAAAACCATTTACACATAAAAATGTCACAGACCAACATTTACATATGATATACTTTGCCAAAGTGTATTTGTTTTGTAAACTTGGAAAAAATATTTTTCGGTGCCAAATCCTCCCACCTACCCCACACATCCACCCATTTGGAAGGTGCTCGATCTCCATTGGCATTCAGGAAAAATATATTAGAATAGAAACAATCATGTTAAAAATAACTATGTTATGTTTCTCAGATTTGTAGAGCGCACTATCATCCAGGAGGGTATCCTGGTGCTGAGCAGTTGTGAGCCTAGCCAAACCTATGGCTTAATGGGACTACTCAAAAAGCCAGATCTTCAGCTTCTTGTGGAATTCAAGAAGGGAGAAGGAGGTTCTCATGTGTAGTGGAAGGTTGTTCCACTGTTTAGGAGCGATGTAGGCGAAGGCTTGACCGCCTTATCGGGTTTTCCCTATGCATGGTATGCGTTCAAGTATGAGTCCAGACAAGTGGAGGTGTCTGTAAGGTTTGTGAAAGCAGATGCGATTATTGAGGTATGCTGGAAAAGTATTACGTAGTGCCTGAGTGGGTGAGAAGTTTGAATTGTGCTTGTTCGTGTATGGGTTGCTAGTGGAGTTCTGTCAGGTGTGGTGGGATGTGAATGCGGCTTGGGAGGTTGAGAGTGATTCTGGTCACCCAGTCCTGAATAATCTGGGGCATTCTGGGGTGGAAGTGGGAGGAGGGTGGATAGTAATAAGGAGAGCAATGGGTGTAGAACGCAGGCAAAAATGTGCTAGGGACCAAGGACTCCCCCACACAGAATTTCAGGCATATTAATTCCATATATTTTATATTTATAAGCACACTGTGCTAATAACTTTAGTTGATTAGTTGGTGGGATTTAAAGGTACCTTTACAAGTCCATATATTAAGAAAAGATATTGATATTTCTACAATAAATAGAGATATGTACAGCACTGTTTTTCAGATAATTCTATTTCAGATTGCTGATTGCAATACTTGCATTATTATTGGTGTAGCATACAAATTCAGAGTATGTAAGTAATAAAATGTGCATTATATATATTTCTGACTCAAAATGAGGGAGCACAGATATTACTAAGAAGACAACATATATTTTGATCCGGACCTCTAATCCAATGAGCTTTCAAGGTCGAATTTTCGGTACATGTATTAATGAAATATATTAACATTAGCACATGAGAAATACAAACAGAGCGAACTGAAACAAAAACATCAAATAAGAATTCATTCATTTTACACAATGCCTTAGGCAATATTTGTGAATCCACACCACTTATGATTCAGTTGCACACGACACGTGATTTAAAATTATTCATCACTAAAGTTAATTGTAAAGTCTGATTTAAGAGGCCTTGTGTCATCTAGTACAAGTGCTCATGAAAACTGGCATTTATCATGCTCAGCCCAAAGCTAAAATCAAGAAGTGATGGAAATCATATAGTGGACATGTCACTCACAGTTAGGTAGAAGTATGTTTGGAAATAACATTACTAGATCTATATGTGTTGCTATTTTAGATATTAACAAAGGCCATCCTCCTAACATGAAGGTGGATTTTACCAATGTTTAGCAATTACTCCCCAATGAGTGTAGGTAATCATTATATGTTTTGAACATTGTTCTCACCATGATAAATGACATTTTAACAAACTCTGATCACCTTCATGAAAAAAAGGACTCTTCTGCATTATAACATTCAATCAATACACCCTTCGAAATGTTGCACTGATTGCATACTTTATAGCTCAAGGGCTGGGATGTTCCCCAAAGTCCTGAATACATGTAGACCAAAATGCATTCATGATATAGACTGTCACTCAGTTCAATGCCAAAGAATGTATGAAAATGTTTCCAACCAAACTTTCAGTACTCTTACAGGGAGAAATGTACTTTTGCATGTGGATCCAGGCAAATTTTGGAAATTGTGACACCCTACTGACAAGCTTTACATATAACTTGCAAATGACAGCATATACACATGCTCCCCTCAAATTACACTTCATAAGAGCCACACTATCCACATAATTTTAGAGCCAGAAGCTCATTAACCACAAGTTAATCATAATAATGTAATATATATAAATAATTGAAAGGGAACATAGTTTCATGAATATCAGCCAACACTAAAATGCCATTCTCACGGTATTCATCAGAGCAGCCAAAGTCACCTACTGAAACACTGAAATCATCAAATTTTCCAAGTGACACCAGGAGATTTCAAGCAGCCAAACTTTGTGTAAGCCACATGATCTATCCTCGTCTCATCCACTTGAAAGAAAAAATCAAAGCCAGCTACTTCAAAGATATGATTGATAAAATCTGGCAACACATTTGTGATGCAACTGCCATAAACACCAAGGCAGCAATCCCAGATGTGGACTGCATCTACCACTTCGGTGATGTCTTAGTAACACAACTTTATCCTTGAAACCCACATCTAAAAGATCATTCTATTATAATTTGTGAAGTCCATCCATGTGAAAACCAGTCACCTCTATTGAAGATCATCAGTCAATGCATTTTCCTGCAGAACTTCATGACTCTCTAGACTGTCTAGTTCCTGCCTCTTCTGAGAAATCATGAGCTTGACCCAAAAGGCCTCACCCATAGAGATCATAGAGAAGAGTTTTGTCATTCAGCTTCACATGAAGATGAAAACTAACCCCCTCCTGCAAAACTATGCATCAGTTTAGACTACAGTGCAGCAAGGAGACAGCTACCCCCTAAATGCCCTGCCATGCAAGTGGTTGATAATGCTCTTGTGATATATTGCAATGGCAATTTATATTGTTTTGTTCTGCTCAGCCTCTACCACATTTGGCATAATTAATGGCCATATCCTGCTGAACACACTTGCTTCCCGAAAAGACTTCGGTAGAATCATCCTCAATACTGTGAGTCCTGCCTAAGGAACAGTGCTGGTTCAGAAATGTTCCTCCAAGTTCAAAACCATTTCTGTTTGTTGTCCTCCAGCTGTTTATCCTCTCACCAGTAATATTCATCCTGTACATGGAACCCCTGAAAGTTGTTCTTACCAGACTGACTTAGTATTCTCCAATGGGCAAATGGTACCCTGCTGTACCTAAATGTTACTTCAGGCAATGACTGTTACCATCTAAAAGCCTGCTTGTCTACCATTCATTCAGGGATGCATACACTTTTATGAAGTTGAACCCCACCAAGATAGAATTTGTACTAATCTTTTAGACATACGAGACATACAAGAATTGCTCTACAAAATGAATCTGGAGTAAATCACTCACCAACTGCAATGTCAGGACACATTTTGGTCGAAAAAAACAAATGCAAGTAGGCCCAGCTAATCCTCCTTCACAAGGGAAAATCCTTCCTACACGTGGTAACATGATAACAACTGTCCCAGCACTGATTCCATCCCTCTTGATAGAGGTATCGCCCTCCTGGTCCAAATCTAAGAGGCTCACTGACTCCACATAGAAGTGCTCTGAATGGTCTTTGTAAATTTGATCGAATTTTCATCCATTTAAGAGAACACCACTGACTTCCCCTACCCGCATGCCTGACAGTCAAGATCTTATGCATCATTTACAAAGCTGTCACCTCAACCTCTGTACTATGATCTTGGTGACCAATGTCATGACAATTGGTGAAATATATACAACACACAGCAGTAGCATCACCAGGTTGGATATAAGAGCAAAAAGAAAAAATAGATTGATAGTCCTTTTTCTGATATGCACCTAAAATGGAGATACTCATCACATTCCAAATTTGACAGTCCCTATCTCTCCCACATTTCCAGAAGCAACTGAAGTCTCTCCCCCTCAAGCAATATGTCTTCACAAAATAAATGCTCCAGTACAGAGTCCTCTGAGGATCACTACAGCTCCTCTAGCCATGTAACCCCTCCATACTCCCCCCTGCCTTGTCACTGGTCCAGGCTTCCAGAATTCTTCCTCCCCCATAAGTATCCCACCATCCTGTGTGGTTATTCTGAATATATATATGTACAGTATTGTGCTCCATGTCTTTGTTGTTAAATTTGCTCTCTAAATGTGCCATATGAGCTTAACATGTTCAATTCTTTGCTGCTTTCTAGGTGGATTTCCATTATGTGCGTCCCAGTGCATATACATATTTACATACATAATTACATACATTTATGACAGTGCTCCCATTTTCTGGAATCAAATTTGTACACAGAGGGCAAACCACAGTACTCAGTGATAACAATGGTTATAGAATATCTATTCCTGACAACTTAAGAAGGAAAACGTGCTCGTACAGGACAGCAATAGCTGTTTGGAGTGTCATATGTGACATAAACACCTTCGAATATTTATTGTATAGGAATATTTGCATCCATCAATAAAGAAAACCTCCAACTTATCAAAATTATTATTACTATTATTATGATGAAAACCCATAGTGTTTCTTGTCTGCTAAGTGCAAAATTGAAATTACCTCTCTCTTGATGGCACAGTAGTAACCATGTCCTTATTTTAGTACTTATAGAGGATGCGAAATAGGGAATATAAGAAATGCATGATTTTAAATGCAATCATTCAGATATGGGCAGTATGAGACAATCAACATCTGGAGCCTGGTACTAATATGCAACTGCACCTCGTAAATGACAATTGTGCATCTTTACTGAATTATCAATCAATCAATCAAAATATCTTTATTCGAATATGGAATATCCATAAAAGCACAATAAAAACAATTCATACATAGCAACGTATTCAAAGCAAATGGTACAGTACATTTATAACAGTGACTAAAATGGACCATAGTTAGCGGGATATGTCAAATTTTCTTAAGAGCTAAAACTACTTCAGACCTTTTGGGTTGGGGTAATCCCATAAGTGTATTAATGCTTCGTGACAGCTTACTTCTGCTATGTGCCACGTGATCAGACCAAGAGCCATTTGTGGCGTAAACTAACCCAAGGTAAGAAAAAGTGCAAGTGCTTTGTAAACTCTCCGAGTTAACAATAATTTTATTAATAGGGCGCTTTTTCGGACCACAAGCCATTAAAAACGATTTTTTAAAATTAGTCCTTAAATCTAAAACAGCCATAAAATCTACCAAACCTCGTACTAAAATGCGTAGGGCGTTTGGGGTGCGTGCCATTAAAACCGCATCATCAGCATACAATAAGGCGGGGAGTGTATTACCATTTATTCTCGGGACATCGTAGGTAAGTTTTACTAGTGAATCATGCAAATCATTAATATATAGGATAAAAGAAGAGGTGCCAGAACGCACCCCTGTCTGACACCTCTCTCAATTTTAATGTCACTTGATACATCCCCATCCTGGCTAATCCTCACCCGGGCGTGCAGATCTCTGTGCAAATATGCTAAAAAGTGAACTAAAACTTCATCCAGGCCTTGTTTTAAAAGAATGGACCATAAGCGTGACCTATTGACAAGGTCAAACGCAGAGGTGAGGTCCATGAAGGCGAGATATATAGGAGATTTTTTTGCAACAGTGTACTTGCCAATAATCAGATTTAGGTTCAGGCACTGTTCCACTGTGCCTACTTTACTTCTAAACTCCAGTTGATACGGCCTTAAAATATTATCACCCTCGGCCCATGACCTTATCTTGTTATAGAGAATCCTTCCCAGGATTTTCAGGGTGTTGTCGATGAGGGAGATAGGTCTATAGCAACTGGGGTTAGAACGATCGCACTTTCTAAAAATCGGTACAATGATGCTCATGGACCACGTACTCGGAATTATATCATAAGTTAAATTATTAAAAACATTTAATAAGAGGGGTGCCCAAAAATCTGGTTTATTTTTAATAAGATCGATGGGCAACCTATCAGGACCCGGCGCTTTATTACCCAAACTTTGTTGGATTGCATCCTCCACTTCTAGCAAAGTTATATCTATTGGGGTAGGCGCATGATATTCATATGAGCCCTTTATTCCAATTGGGGCCGAATAGATTTTGGAAAAATGAGCCACCCATAAGTCGCTAGTTATATTACAGCTGATAGCAGTCAGGGGATGTCCTAATGTTTTTAACTGCTGCCCAAAAGCCGTTTCCCTTTTTTGCGGATGCGAAATAGGGAATATAAGAAATGCATGATTTTAAATGCAATCATTCAGATAGTGGCAGTATGAGACAATCAACATCTGGAGCCTGGTACTAATATGCAACTGCACCTCGTAAATGACAATTGTGCATCTTTACTGAATTATGTAGAAACGCACAATAGAATATAGCATGTTCAACTTCAGTGATGATAGGAACTGTTTTTGGAGTCCATGCTATATAAAAAGACAACATTTTGACAGTGACAAAGAACCATACAAAAATGGATATGGAAAATGAGATCACAAAACCAAGAAGCAAAATAAAACATCACCACAATTTTGTGCAGTAAAGACTGTTGGTCTGGAAGACTGGAAAGATGAGAGTTATATCCTCACATCCATAGGAAATTTCCTTGCGAATAAACCTTGCTATAAAATATCTATCCTTCAAATATCTCTTTCAATATAGTGAAGAAACAATAATATTGCAGTCAAGGGAAGATTACTGCAATACAGATGTTGGGCAGAAGATTTCTAAGTGTCTTTGATCAGTGTAGGATGCACAACAAGATCCCAATTGGAAATAAGAATAAGGTACTTAAATATACGGGGCCTGATTGACAGAGGTAAACTTACACTTTTGTGTAAGTTTACGATTGTTTGGTTTTCACAAAGGGATTTACGAACAGTTTCTTTACGAGTGTGGAGTCTCAGCACATAAAAGATAATATTCATAAATTACTTTGAGCACCAAACAATCGTAAACGTACACAAAAATGTAAGTTTACCTTTGTGAATCAGGCCCAGAACTGTCACCAACCTCTAATTATAGACCTGACTCCATCCCACTGTACATAGCATAAGCTCTAGAGTAAATCGTATTCATCAACTACCCAAAAAACATAGTCATAATGCCTTATCAAAATATTTCCAGTCTGGTTTCTACCCTCTTGTGGAAATGAAACCACAATTGTTTACCTAGGAAAGGAACTGCTCATGGTACAGACAAAGATCATACCAGTGCACTAATAATATTGAGCTTGTCAGCCACATTGCACACCATTGATAACAACTTGATCTACTCTCTGTCTATGCTAGAATAAGGCCTATTATTTTACTACCTTGTTTTCCCTCCATAATAAAAGTTTTTAGAACAAATCCCAGAGCAGATTCTTTTGAAACCTTATTGAAATGAATCTTGGTTTTCACAACATGCTTCTTTAAATCATTAAATTTAGTTGTGTAGTAAATAAGCTCTAATTTCCATGATGTAATCAACTACAATCTTACATTTCATCTGTGCCATTGTCTCTCATTTAAAAAAATATTGAATCACAAAATCCCTAGCTTTTGTTTTGAAAGAATCACAAATAATATACATAGAAACACCAGCAATATTATTAAAAGTAAAAATCTCATCAACAAAACTATTGAATGCTGTGGAGAATATATGAATATTAAGTAAATTATTACAAAACCTCCATATACGTGGACCCTTTCTGAATTGAATAAGATCAAAGTCAGTCAGTATTGGAGCATAAGCTGACATGAACAGAGCCTCAAGATCACCAATGAGTAGGTATTGTGACAATTGTTTACTAAGAAATATGGTAATCTATTCGGGACAATGAAGGATGAGAGGGGAATAAAATTAGCATTGACAAATATCTGAAGTGTAAATTTTCCAAGCATCAACAAGAATGTGTGGACAATAATTCTCTTGAATATTACTGCATTTTTTAAGAACAAATTGTATTTTGAATTCCTACCCAAAAGGCATTGTCTCATAGTCCCAACCAAAATGTTTTCTCAAGAACAACCTAATATTTTAGTACAAATATTTCCCAAAGCATGAATTCTAATTGAGTTTTGCCATATACATTAAGAATGATGATAGGAACCTTATTATTGTTTAAATCAACCTTAATCCAACCACCTTCAGAATTCTGCACCTGAGAAAGAACCTTAATATCCAATGTTTGTGTCATAAGCCACTTACCTGGATCCCTGGTGATTCCAATAGGGTGGTGACGCTAGTTCTCGAATCCTCCCGAGACTTGCCCTCGGTTTCCAGGAGGAGACACTGCTCCGGTGGCAAATCCCAGGGGAAAGGGGGTTGGGATGGAGAGAGTGTGTACAGTCAAAGATGCTGTGGCTCGTCTATTCAACAGCAACACTGCAGCAGGCATTCACGACAGTCTGATGAATGGTATCGGCAGATATGGTACCTATAAACAAACAAATAACAAGGCTGTTGTCTAGTATTAACTCTATCTCAACCAATCTTTAGTTTTGCTGTCATTTTGTTTTCATTTAGGTTGTCTGTAGAGGCTCCTTTATCAACATTTTCTAAACTGTAGTGAGTATGATTTCAGCATCAAACCCACAAGCAAATCTGGACGGGGTTAGCTTTACCCAAGCCCTCTATGGCAGAGCCCTGCCAACAGTATGTACAAGTTGAACAAAACACTGGTTACCTTTGTTTGCAGCACGATGTTGCGACTGAGCTCAGCGCATAGTAAAATCAAGTCAGTTAATGTGTCTCTCCTTTTCTTCTTGTTCTTTTTACCATCCAGGTGCGAGACTAATGCTGGATGTTCTTTGCAGTGAGGTCGAAGCGGGACGATCAGGTGAGCTGGCAAGACAGTCTTGGAAGCCGGGAAACAGGTAAGTGGCAGGTGAAGAGTGTAAGCGAAGGTGAGGAGTGTGGACGGTCTTTAAATAAGACTGCTTTAGAACATTCATAAAGATCACATTCTAATTATTTGTAACAAGGAACAGGTGCGGATAATTAACTACATGAGGCTGTCTTCTTGAAGGTGTTTTAGAATGTTCACAAAGGTTGTGCTCTGATTGCTTATAGCAAGGAACAGGTGCAGATCATTAATTTGAAGAGGCTATCATCTAGAACGTGTTTTAGAATGTTCACAAAGGTCGCGTTCTAATTGCTTATAGCAAGGAACAGGTGCTGAGAATTAATTTGACGAGGGCTGTCTTCCAGAAGGTTCATGTTGAGGTAATCTATGCCCGTTGCTTGATGCGTATTCTGGTGGATTTTCTGGATGTTTCCGTGGTGCCTGAAACCTGACCTTGCATATGCATAGTAAAACATTTGTAAAAGCTATTAAGCCTTTTCAAGCAAACCACGGAGCACCAGCTGCACTAGCTATTACCAACAGCATGTAATATGGTCAAAAGTCAGGGTACAAGACGTTTGTTCATTCATAAGTGTTAGGAGGAATGATATGAGTCATGCCAGTATAATGTGATAGTCAACAGAGGTGAGCTGTGGCAGGAATCCTGACATTTTGTCACACAAGACAATTATACCATTTTCCTCACCCAATAACGGAGAAGCAAAAAATGTATCAACCCAATATTTCTTAAGTGCCTCAACAGCAGATAGGTGAGATTCATGCAACAGAACTACATAACTATTTTATTTAGGGAGATGTGTATATATACTTTGCCTTTTAATTGGGTTTCCTAGCCCCTTAACATTCTGAGAAACCATCTTGAGTTTTTAAAGCATAAAAATAGAACATTAATTGTCCAATACATAGTAAAAGAAAATCATACATAAATACATAAAGAGGAACATCATTAAAAGACAGAAACACCTTTGCAACAGGGTCAGTAAATAAAATGAAAAGAGAAACCCAATAAAGATAAGACAGAATGGGGATAGTGAAACCATGACTGGAGACAACTCATCCTTATTCCGGGCACTCTTAAAGGAATATATCAATCACAGGTCAGAGATGATACCAGGATGAAATGCACATTTTTCATATGCAAAATAAGTACAAAATAGAATAGTTTGTTATTAAACTTACAGTTCTATAGGAAATATTAGCCATAAGAACATTGTTTAGCAGATATTGGAAATGCCTTAAATTCAGCAAAAAGCAATTAAGAAAAAGAAGACCTTGATGTTTCTGTATGTTCTTGTCTAGACTGTACACAAATACATTTATTAGGATCATCATAAGAAATAGTTTGCCCTTATAAGTTACTCTAAACAACAATCTATGGCATTCATTGCTTTCAGACATAGGGGCCGATTCCGATTCCGGCCGGAAATCTCTCCGACCGAGCCGGACCCGGAGAGAATTCCGACCGAATCGAACCTTAGCAGTCCGACCGAACGAGTACGATGCGCACGCATGCCATCGGACTCGAGTCGGTCGGACTCCCATTGAAGTCAATGGGAGCCTGTCGTACAACGCGTACGCGGGCTCCCATTGACTCAATGGGTGTGAGGCGGACAAGGGCGCCCCCTACAGCGTGCACGCTTCCAAGCACATCGCGGCGTACATGCACAGGTAGGGGGGACCCATGGGTCCCCCCTGTGTGCGACTCGCCCGCCTACGCGTACAGGGGGGTCCGACGCGGACCCCCAAAGTCCGGCTCCGACAGCTTTTTCGAGTTGGACGGCGCGAGTCGGTCGGACTGCTCGCGGCGTGCATCGTACTTACCCGGCCAGGAAACGTCTCCATAGCGCGGTGCGAGTCGTGTCCATGCGAGTCGGTCGGAGCGTGTTGAAGCCGCGTTCGAGTCGGTCGGCGATTTCGCGGGTGCCTGCATCGTACTCGCTCGGCCGGACCCGCGTACGATTCGGTCGGGAAACAGGGCTCCGAATCGGATCCGGTAAGTCCGAATCCGATTCGGAGCACTACCGGGCGAGATCGGAATCGGCCCCTAGGTCTCATATCCAAAACTTCTTTACTACAGGAAGCAGTGATATTAGCTACCTTCTGTAAAGAGAAAAATGTGTTACCAGACTAGAATATCTGTTTATAACATTTATCTGCCATAAACACCTTCACTAAGTCAGTATATTCTAAAACATAAGAGTATGATTTCTTTAGGGTTAACAACAGTACCAGCAAACTCTTGCCATTAGTTCAAGCAATATGCTCTTTTAATTTTTAAACTAGTAGAATCCACCATGGTCAAAACCTATGCCGTAAAGCTTTCAAAGATGGATATAGCATCAGGTCCTTCTACATTTTCAAATAGACCTTAAATGTTGAGCTTATTTCTTCTATTATGGATATCCAAGCCTTCAGCAAACCTTTTTAGCATCCTATTCTCAGATTTCAGTTGATTCACTTTTCTAACTACACCTTGATTATCACTTATTCTTTTTTCTACAGCCAGTAATCTTTTAATTGCATGTTCCATGAATGGTTTTCATGCTCTAATTTCCTCCTTCAATGAGCACTTCTGTAGTTAAAGCAGGAGATATATTACAGGAGAATTCCTTTTAAGTTGTTTGTAAGTGGAAATACTTGATATTTGTTATGTCTTAGCAGAGGTAGTTGGTTTTGAATATTAGATATCATGATATTTTGTTTTTGGAGATGTGGAACCATCATTTTAGTTGGCAAGGAACTACTACCAGAGCAACTTAATGAAGGGTGAAATATTAACAAAGAAGAAGCTTTATAATTAAATGTACTCTTCCTAGTTTTCCCCATAAATGGAGATTGCGAACAATAATATTCATTGAGGCAAATATTTTGCTTCAATGTTCATCAAGTGCAAGATCTCTTTAAGCTTTCTGCACAATGTTTAAGAGGAGTTTCATTGATGTTGGGGGGAAACATCATGATATAAAATAGCGGTTCAATATAATACTTTTCACTCAACCTCTTCAGAAAATTAAGAACTTGTAACTGAAACAGTTCCTTTACATTTTAACAAGCATTCAACAAGGCATGTACCATGCATACAAAACGGTGGGCGCACCCTGGAATGCATATGAGTGTTTTGTCTTCAAACTAGCAAACTGAAGCAAAAACATACTGCATGCTTTCCCAGCTGCCACCAAACATAGATGATTACCTAGCAGAGAGCTAACTGCCACCACATCCAAGGCATGACCCAAAAAGGGAATTGCTTAATATGAGCAAAAAAATTATCTTAAAAAAAATGAGTGCATGAAAACTGGGGAGACCAATTCTCTGACACCACTATTGTAATGTAGTACTGTAAAAACCAACAGGCCTTGTTTTTTATCAGTGGAAATGCTTGACATTTGACAGTCTAGTTTTTGTGTCTGTTTTTGAAGGCTTTTTTGGACTGATGTCAGTGAATGTGGGATTATGCATGTGATTGTGAATTGATGACCTTAACTATTAATCCATACATCCACTTGCTAAACCATTCGTCCTTTGATGTATAGGCTCTTGGCTTAAGAGGGCTCGTCCTGTCCAAATATGGCTCAAACGTAGGTAAACATTTGAATTGGAGGAATTTTTCTGAGAAGCTCCCCCATTTCACATCATTCAAAAGTCTAACTAGTGGTGTGTCCCGGAAGAGATCCTTTATTTTGGTGGCAGTGGCCTTACTCATTTCAGATGGAAAATGCCATATGTCTTCCATTTTGATGGCAATGCATAGACGCTTAATCTTCCTAAGCCATGGAGTACATATGTTTTAATCTGCAGCAATTAATTCGGCTAATGCGTCCCTCTAGGGTGCCAGCTCTGGTGTGGTCCAAAGACGTACCAAATAAAGGAGGGGTTTCAAAAGAGCTGACATATCCACCTTGCTCATTGACAAATCAACGTGGAGGGGTAGCAAGGGAGTACTTGATGGTAAACAGAGTAGTGACCGTATGAACTTATTTTCAG
Source organism: Calotriton arnoldi (assembly GCA_963921515.1). Taxonomy (NCBI): domain Eukaryota; kingdom Metazoa; phylum Chordata; class Amphibia; order Caudata; family Salamandridae; genus Calotriton; species Calotriton arnoldi. The sequence goes on from CAWUFW010023598.1 coordinate 32,794, forward strand.
TTTGAACTAAGGGGGTCAGATCAGTGTAGCCCCAAACCTCTGCTCCATATAAGGTCCCCTCCACTGCAGTTGCCCTATAGACTTCTAGGGCCGGGGTGGTCACACCACTATGGTTGGCCTTATGTTTCCTCACCATTGCAGATTTTCTTTGGTGTTGAATGGCTCAGTTTTTTGCTGTTTGGGGGGCCCATCACAAATTGTAAGCTAACCTGACACCCAAATAATCAAAGTGGTTCACTTGCTCCAGTGGGGTGCCCTCCACCTCCATCCTGCCTCTGAAAGAATGATGGGGGTTAAGAGCCATAAATTTAGACTTGGTGAGGTTGATTTCCAACCCCCTCATCATGCAGAAGGAGAAAAACCAGTCTAGTAATGACTGAAGGCCCATCAGGGTTCTGGAAAGTAGCAGTGTGTCTTCTGCAAACATCAAAATTGGGGTGCTTTTGTTTGAAGATTTAGGGGCGTCGTACCTACAATCACTCAGCCATTCAACTATACCATTAACAGCCTGAACAGTGTGGGAGTTAAGGCGCATCCTTGCCTTACCCCACAGTTTACCAGTATCCTTTTAGTGAGGTCGCCTCCAGTGTTCCACATGACTTGTGCATATGTGTCTTGGTGCAAGACCCTCAGAATTCTCAGGAGGTCTCTTTGGATGTCATATTCCTCTCGGACTCTCCATAGGCTGTCCCTAGGGACCAGATCGAACACGGCCCTCAAGTCCATAAAGGCAACGTAAATATTGTCCCGCTTCAGGATGATATATTTTCAATGCAGAGTTGTGAAGCGGAAGACCTGGTCAACCAATCAGTTGAAGCCGGGGCCTTCGCCTCAGAACAGTTTTCGCTCCCTTGTGGAGTGCCACAGGGCTCGGCCCTTAGCCCTACGTTGTTCAATCTGTATGTCTCCCCCTTGGCCAAAATCATCAGGCAATGTGGTTTCTCAGTGATTTCGTACGCTGATGACACCCAACTTGTGGTGTCAGTTTCCAGCAATATGGAAGAGACAGCAGATCGTTTCAATCTTTGTATGACTCAGGTACAGCAGTGGATGAGTCTGAATTCTTTGAAACTGAACGGTGGAAAGACTGAGGTCCTCTTATTTGGCTCAGACACTTCTTTCTGGACACCTAGATGGTGGCCGACCAGCCTGGGAGACACTCCAACTCCGGTAAATAAGGCTAAAAATGTAGGCGTTATCTTGGACGATAAATTGACCTTTAAAAATCAGATTAGTTCCTTCACTTCCTCAATCTATTTCATTCTGAAGATGATTAGAAAAATCCGCCGTTTCATTCCATCGGAGTCAGTAAAAATCTTGGTGACAGCACTGGCATTGTCCGAATTGGAGTATGGAAATGCGTTGTATGTAGGGATCCAAAAGCAGCACCTTCAAAAGCTGCAACGGCTTCAGAACGCAGCGGCCAAGTTGCTGCTGGATATCCCAAAATTCCAGCCGGTCCCGCACAATTTAAAGACCCTGCATTGGCTCCCGGTGGATAAAAGAATCATATTCAAATCCCAATGTTTAGCCTTCAAGGCTCTCCATGGTCGGGGTTCTGACTTTTTGAAAAAGCAACTGAAATGGTATATACCAACTAGAAATCTGAGGCCGGCTCACTGCAAACTCCTACAAACCCCTAGAGTCAAGAGAGCCTACTGGGGGGAAGAAGCTTTGTGTTAGGGACTATTAAAACCTGGAACTTGCTCCCCGGTGAGATAAAGAATTGCCCTATGATTTTGGCTTTCAGAAAAGCTCCAAAAACCTGGCTTTTTATAAATTAGCCTGTCAGTCCCTAGTTTGTGTGGTAACCTTTTTACTAGCCAGCAGGTATGAGCGCCTAGATGCCTTCGGGCAGTTGTGCGCTATATAAATGTTCAAATCAAATCAAATCAGACCATGCTGACCCGGCGCCTAAACCCTGCCTGGCTGTCCGAAAGGGCATGGATATCAGATTTCTTTATCCAGACCAATTGGTTTTCGTCTACTTAGTCTGAGAGTCATTTTATCTACTAATGAGTTGAGGAGATGCTTCATTCTCTCTATTAGTATTCAGGAGCATTTAAAAAACATTTATATCGAATGGGTGATATGAATACACTTTAGAGTTCAAGCACGTTTTACAAACTTTACTGATACGTTTCAGAATATTGCACTTTTGTTTCACATCTGTTCACCATGAATACAATTTTTTCTTAAAAGTTTAAAGAACTAGGATGCATGATGGCAAAATATCGACTGTGGCAATGCAAAACACATTGGGGCATATTAGCAAGGGCGATTTTTTTATCGCCCTATCAGCAAGCTGTCGCTAACAGGCGTTAGCGACAGCTTTCTGGCGATAGCGGCCGGTTTTCCCATCGCCTTGCATGCCAGCGATAATTATCGCCAATGACATGCAAGGTAGGCGTTCCCAACTAAAAGCGACTGAAAACAGTCGCTAACACAACTTCCTCCTATTAGCAACGCAGGCGAAGCGATAAAAAAAGTCGCGCTAAGCGCGAATATCGCTAGAATTTAACACCTGCTAAAAACATGACTTACCTGTTTGTTGAATGGGAGGTGGATTGTCAGGCTAAGTCCACCATGGCGTTAACGCATTTTACCGCTATCGCGGGATATTTTATCGCATTGGAGATAAACTTTGCTAATAGCGTGTTATCACCACGATAATATCCAGCGATAGGCGGCGATAAAAAAACCGCGATAAGCGCGGTTTGCGATAATTATCGCAAGTTGTTGCTAATATCCCCCATTGTTATTGTCTTTATCACATTTGTATTCCAGAGTTTAAAAGCCACGGACTGTAATTACAAAATTACTCGCATAACAAAATAGAGTTTTGTTTTTACTTGGCCTCAGATATACAGTTGAACCACACTTTTAATTTCCTTTGTTTATATTTTCTTTCAAATTCCCTTGATGCAAATTACTGAGAGATTTACGTGTGGCATTCATCTAGAAAATTATTCTTAAATGGAGTAACAATGAAATTACCGTGGACCGCGCACATGTGGTGAGATCTCATGCAGTGAAAATTTCGTTTTCACTTTTATAAACACTTTGACCAACTTAAATTCAAATAATGTGGAGGCTGCCAGTCTTGATAAAAAGAAAACAGACGGTGAATGATGAAAACGTAGATCAGACACATGTGGATAATTGTCATGGTGAAGCGGGAATGGTTGCTATAATATACTTGAGCTCTTCAGTCATAATTCCTGTACATCCAGTCATAATTGAAGATGTCTAAATCTTTACATGACTGTGCTGTACACCCCGAGAATGTAACTCTAGGTGGAGGTTCCCACTTAAGGATGTACTTGTTTCTTTAAAAAGGGCTGAGGGTGTCATATGGCCATTACAGAATGACACTAGCCTCCAACTGCTGTATGAGGGGACCTGAAAGTTCATGGCGGGTGCAAGGATATTTCCCAGCTAAGGCAAAGTGTTATTTTGCCATCCACTTTTCTGAAAACATGGCTGTATTGTATATTTTTAGAGCCAATTTGGTGTCCCATGTTCAACCTCCACAGGCTGCTTCCTAGTGCTCTCTTTGTCAAGCGTATGCTTTAAAGGTGACACTTTAAACAACTGAGACAATGGAGCTGCAGCACAAAGTGCACCTAACTTAATTATATAGGACTGTTGGCAAAGTTAAATAGGAGGCAAAGAACAAAAGCGGCGGTAACTGGCCTTGCAGATAAGCTTGATCTTTATATGCTGCTGAGAGATAGGCTGCTGGGCTTGTACAACAGGAGCAGAGGTAGGGGAAATTATTTATCATTGGCGCAAAAATGTTCCCACCCAATAATGAGTGATTCTTAAACCCTTTATTCAAATGCTTAATTTCCATTGTGACAGTAAGGGAATAAAATGAGGATTTTACAAAATCACCAGAATCCACTTAATCTGTGCTTCCAGATATTTCAGCTGTGCCTTGCTATTTCTGCCTGGAGGAATAGTCCTCAAATTATTCTTCCACTATTGCAATTATTCATCTTCCTTCCCATTATGCGATTTCATTCCCACCTACATAATACATCACCGTACATTGTCAGACTAGGAGGAAGCAGGGTTTGAATGCTCACTTCTGGTGACAATATTTGAGCTTCTTGAATAACATATGAAAACCTTTGAGCCCATTAAGAAAAAGAAGGTGCAGTAACTATCCCAACCAAACCAAAAATCAACCAGTGTAAAGACAGCAAGACCAGGGACGTCATTTAGGTGCGGCCAGGGGTTGCCGCTGCGACCCCTGCCATGCCCCTTGTGACCCCTGGTGCTGCCTTTGCGACCCCTAGCGTCAGCAGTGGCAAAATCAGTGGCAGGAACAGAAGCAGCTCGTCCTAATGGACGTCGGTGTGGGCTTCACTCACCTCTTCTTTTGTCAATTTTTTATTGTACTGATAGTGAATAATATTACATTATTCGCTATTAGTTTAATAAAAAAAATGGAGTCCAAATAACTGGAATATGACTTTCCCTGGCAGGTAAATAAAAAAAATGCTTTTAAATTTGCTGGGTTGCAGTTTTGAGTGTTTATTTAAGAGAGAGTGTGTGTATGTTTGAATGTGTGAATCTGTGTGCATCTGTAGGCAGAGTGTGTGTGTATGTGTGAGCCAGGCGCGGCCCGTGGTAGGAGTGCCGGTCGGGCGGTGACGTGGGGCGGGGGAGGGGGGTAGTAAACTACGGATTAAGGCCGAATACAGGTAAGTGAACATTTAAATAAATAAAACGAATTTCGTTGCGCGCACTGCATCGCATTTGGCGATGCAGCGCTCACAACGAAATTCGTTTTATTTATTTAAATGTTTACTTACCTGTATTCGGCCTTAATCCGTAGTTTACTACCCCCCACCCTGCCCCTCCCCCGCCCCACGTCACTGCCCGACCGGCACTCCTACCACGGGCCGTGCCTGGTGTGAGCGTGTGTGTATGTGTGAATTACATCTGATCCTCCTCTGTATGCACATTCCCCCATCCTTGCTAGAGGAGCTAGAATGGAAAATATAATTGATAATAGTACATTTAATTGATAAAACATTTTAAAGATAAATGAATTTATAAGAATCATTTCTAAAGACCATAATTAATGTTTTTTATTATTTCCTATTTTATGTATATATTTAAAAAATATTTCTTCCAATAGTAATTTAACTTTTATTTTAAATGACAATAACGATCATTACAATTATATACATATATTACTTACCAACATAATGTTGGTATTTTGGACCATGATATTTTGCTGATTGATATTTTTCTACTTTACATTATATGTATGTAAACTCGTTATTTTTGTTGGCAATAATTTTACAGCAATATTTTTGTACCACAATATTTTTAATGGGTGATATTATGTCATACAACTGTGTCAGGCTCCTGTAGAGTGACAAATCCAGAGGACTAAACTTTGTGCAATTAACTTATGTTGACCCTCCCAGGTAACACAATGCAGGTATAACTTAATAACGCTTGCTGGATATGTTGGTTAACCTGCAAAGATTAAAGTATAACAAACCAGGTTGGAGCAGTTGGCTGTTTACAATTAGAGCTTCTCAGAATGTACGAAATTTCAATGCAGCACTCTCATCTCAGGTAGAATACTTTTCACCAAAACGCTGTCCAAAACATAGGTGAGCTCACCAAATTAACACACTATTGATGTCTTGGAAGCAAAGCTACCGGTATGTATAGCGATTCAGGTGGAGTAGAAATGCATGAGTGATTTCACTACTGACAGTGCAATGTCTGGCATAGGACTATACAAAGATAGTTTGAGAAACCATCCATAAAGAGTCATCATTTCCTACTCTGCTATAGTATTGTTCCAGCTACTGTTAGGGGGTAGCTGCCTGCTTTCAATTGTTCTGTGTATGACCATGTAGAGATAAGAATGGTCTGAGATTTACTGAAGGTTAAACCATTTGAATAATATTACTGCCAGTGTGAGTAATCCTATTTGCATGAGTTCTTGCAGGAGAGGTGGACTCACCTACCTGCTCTGCTTCTGTTAGTCTCTTGAAAACACCAAAGTGGCATCTACAAGGATGTATAAATATTCCCCAATGGATGTGGTGTAAGCGGCCTGGAGACATGAACGTGTGGCCAAGTGGGGCACACCCACTGCAATGCTATACCATCGTAATGCTATGGTGCTCAAAATAAGTGCATCATTAGGATGTTCGACAGTCAGACGGCTGACCTCTGTTGTGGCAGTCAGTAGACCGTCCGACAAGCATTCCGCAGTCCGACCGCCAGATTAGGAATTGACCGACGTACTGGCAGTCAGAAAAGTGCCCTTTTACACTGTGGCATGTGTTGCAGCCTATAAAAAGGGCTGCAGCACAAGCTTCAGTGTAAACAGTCACTTTGTGCACATCCATGCACCAAGTGCCAGGCATCATGTTGTGCCTGGCACATGGTGCATGGATGTGTGGGGGGCAATACATGTGCCCCATGCCACTTAGCAGTGGCCCACGGGGTAGGGGGACAGGGGCCATGCTTTGGTCCCCAAAGTCACTTTCCCATTGCCTTTCCATGGCGGTCGGGCCGCCATGAAAAGGCAGCCGAAAAGGGACATCCTAATCCCTACGGCGGTGCCTGCGAAGACACCGCCTTCATTATAGGGATATGAATCTGACCACCGTCCCGACGGGATCCTTGATCCTGTAGGAGGCGGCGGTCTGTCCCCCAAACTGCTGCGGTCCGACCGTCCTCATCGTAATGTGGCGGTCCGACCGTTGGCCTGTTGGTGGTGGTCCCACGGACATCTAAAGGAGGCCCTAGGTTTGGAACTAGGTGTAAACTACAACTATACTGCTGGCTAATTACTGTTGTGATAAGGATATTGAACTCATGTCTGATATCCTGTCTCATTTGTTAGAGGAAAACAACAACTGTTTCAAATAAAGTGTTAATGAAATCAAGTGCAGGAATATGGATACGTGCTATGAAAGGTTTCAGCAAAGTTTTCAATACAGCTGTATTTAAGACAAGCCGTCATGAGAGGACTGTTTCCTTTCACAACAATGTTTAATGCGTGTGAGACACCATTTCTCAAAGTAGAGGTGAGAGATGCAATTAATATGCGCCAAAGCTAATTGCAATGTAGAGCATCTCCAAACGGGTGTAACCAGTACTTGTGTACACTATACACTCTAAAATGGGTGAATTGTCCGGAAACACTGAAACAGGATGCCCATCGGAAAATGCTATGAAGGCTTGCACTGAATAAGGGTGCTAATGTTTTTCATTTTTGACCGCCTGGCTCAGCCACCTGATGAAGTAGAGGGGATGAAAATCAGTGCATTCATTCAAAAAGACACATTAAAAATAGTAGTATTGTGAAGGCCAATTTAACTCTGTGATTTTAAAAGAACACCAACGAAGAGAAAGATTTTTATATGTGTTATTACAGTCTATCCATTCTAGCAGAGTGGACTGCAGATGTTTTCCACTTTAATGTAGTAAGTTTAATAAGCCCTTCCACAAACTGTCTCGATGGCATGACGGGAGATGGTATTACCTCTATAAAATTAATTACTTTAAAACTAGACAGCTACTGGTATAAAAGGAACTGCTCATAAAAATTAAATTGTGTCCATCTGTCACATCAGAGCCATTATTCCATAAACATAGGAGCATATTTACAAGCCCCTTGCGCCACTGGAGCGTCACTTTTTTTTACGCTGCGGTGGCGCAGTGCTGGCCCATATTTAAAAGACCACGCAAAGCCACCCTTGCGTGGCTTTTCATGGCCTTGTAAATATGGCTCCCTTTCACGCATTACTCTACATGAAAGAAGTCTTCCATGGGTGTTGCTGTGGGTGTTCTCAACCAACATCCATGGAATCTGACGCATTCCTAGATTTACAAGGTTTTGTAAACCTGGGAATGCCTCAGATTCTAACGCCTCCCCAGGGGATGTGTCAAAGTGGTGCAACAAGGAGAAATACCTTTATTTCTCCTAGTTTTTTCATCTTTATATGTGTGCAGCATTCTGCAGAAAACATAGAAGGAGGGAAACACCATCAATGATTGTTTATGTTCAGGAAGGTGTCCCTTCCTGCATATAAACAATCATCCCTACCATGCATGCACCCTGCACCATGGTGCAAGGGTGTCTGCATTGGCGCTAGGCAGCCTATTGTGCACTAACGCAGAGGAAGGTACAGGAATGCGTCATATTGCTGTAAATACGATGCATCCCTGCACTTTCATAATGGCCCAGCATGGCGCAGCAAGCTACGTCATTTTCATGTAAACATGCCCCATAGTTTGTCTCACTAGAGACAAGAAACGTGCTAAGGGCAGGGATTTCAGGCGATCCTCCTACTATCTTGTCTGAATCTCTCAATGCAGAATTGCTCTCATTGGCATGTCAGGGGTTTTATATTATTTTAAGAACACGGAAGCAAAGGCTATGGCTATTCTTTTGGCCTGGGTGAAGCTGCAAAATCATTTTCCAAACGAAATACGAGTCAATCTCATAAAATGTTCATGTTTGACCAAAGCTACTGTTTACAAACTATGCATGTGGTCTTGTCTCATGTACAAAAAATATGTAAGATACCAGCTCAATGTATTGCCCATGCAGTTTCTAAATCAGGCTTCACCAATGAGTAGCTCGTGAGCTAATGGTAGCTCTCAGCTACCTATAAGTAGCTCTCCTGTGTACAGTCCCGCCTACTAAATTTTAAGCTTTTGCTAGGGTTAATTGATATTCAGAAACCAAAATTTAAAAGTGGGTATTCTAAACGAAAATGTCTTCATTTTCAGAACTCATAAAGAGGATATTTGGAGAAAAATGACTGAGTTTCCAAAATATATTTAAAGCTTATATTTGAGTGATAATCATGTGGCTATCGGAACCCTTATTACTAACATTACCCTGATGCTCTGCCATGGCACCTGTGGCTGTTATGTATTACCCATGTAAAAGGATTCCAAATTGACCAAGCCTTTTTTACATTACTGCTGGCAACCCTCCTGATGCACAGAGGTGATAACAAGTAGCAGCTGTCATGGCTCGTGGGTGGCGGGGCGGGCGCGGGGATTTAAGGGGGCCCGCGGGTCACAATTAAAAAAAAAACACACTTACCTTCCTGCCTGATCCTGCATTTCTGCTCCTGCTCTCGTCTTCCAGGAACAAGAACCATCCGGCACACAGGCTCCCCTAACCAAGCAATGCAGCGTTGTGATTGGTCGGAGCACCGTGACACGGCGCTCAGCCCGGGGCTGGAGGGGTGGGCATGTTCTCCATGCAGGCTGTAATGCAGCAAATGTAGCTCTTATTACAGAAAAGGTTAGAGACCCTGTTCTAAATTAATGCGTGCGACTTTGCTAGTGCATGCGGTCACTGAACACATCCTGTTTTACAGTTCTCATCAGATACTTTTTGTTTTAGCCAGGTCTCCAAAGCCCCAAAAGCACAAGCTTTATAAAAACGGAAATTATATGAGATATGTAACACCCAAGAATCAGGATTTTCAAGAGATCATGCTCACGTAAAAAGAAAAAAAAACACAATTCGCCCAGGCCTTAGGTTCTTCTTCAACAAAACACCTCCAGCAGCAAAAGATAAGTACTTTTTAAATTAAAAAGGAAAAAAATGCCACAGTAGAACCTACAGAGACTATTTACTCCACTACTTTGCTGATAAACTAGCAGTTCACAGTTCAACTTCTTTAATGAGGAACCAGAATATCTGAATTCAACAACCAGTGAAAGCTGATCTCAACCCGAAACTGCTAAAATCTAACTATAAGAGAAAAAGAATCATTAAGGGACAGATTGGGAGGGATAATCCGCTGGTCTTTAACAGAATCCAGACCTTCTGTCATTCTAGTTAGGGAGATTTTGTCACCTGCTCCAAGACAGGAGGCTCAGTTATGACCTGTCTAAAACCTGTCAGTTTCATTATTTGACAGATAAGACAGAGGCTGGAAAGTACGAAAAGAAGATTCACAAATCCAGTCTGCGGCTTCCTTAATATTCTCTAATCTTGCAAGCAGAAATCTATCTGATGCCATTGTCCCTTGGGGGAATGAGCCCCAAAGATATTCATCCATACCAGTCTCTATCACCAACCATCTGACCCATCTTTTTAAAGTGAGTAAGGAAACAGGAGCAAAGGATTATTGAAAGCAGTCAAACATTGAGAGACAGAGAGTGGTTTGAATGCAGCAGACAGTACTCATAATACCAAAGATATGTACAAACGCATAAATTGAAAGCATTAACGGAATTTTGATAAAATATTCCAGTAGAATAATACTTCGTATGCCTTGTGATACAACAAAGTACACCCTTTCAGGAGCGAAAACTCTACATTCAATTTCCTCAAATCTCAAACTCTTCTAAAGTAAATCAGATAAAAAAGCACGAATAATGCAGCAGACAAACAATGAAATATGTGTATGATTAGGCCTTTGCAGTAAGAAATTCAAAAGCAGTCTAACACCCATAAAACATTATGTTTATTGTGACACAAACTGCAAACAACTCTACACAATGTATGTACCCTAAACATTAATTTAGACACAACCATGCCCCTGTTAATCCAGCTCCACATTGTACCCCAATCTAGCCTGTCGGCATCTGATTTTAATGTGAAAACTGGATCCTGGCCAAAAATAAATTTTCCATTCCTGGCTTCCATCTGGGAGAGCCACCAACATAACTAAGGGTGGGTGGAATGTTTCATCCCGCCCATGGAATTGGAAGAATTTTGGTCACTTCTTGCTACTCTTTAACACAGAGTTCAGGTCGAATTGCCCCAATCCCAGCGTGGCGGAATCTTTCTCCCACAAGCCTCCAGAAAATGCAAGCTGGCGAGCACAAGAGAGATTTAGGGTCCCCTAGCAGGATTTACGAACGCAGGCAGTCACGGCCGGTTGCAATCAGAGGTCTGCCGCTTGAATAGATTTTCTATGCAAGTAGCAGAAAATCAACTCGAATGGCTGCGGTCTCTTGCGCAACCCATGCTGCCGCTTATGCTGATTTTTCACGGAAGCTTGCGTAACCTTTGCTAAATTGCAACACGAGCAGTGTGAACTGCATATTTCCTGTTCGTTGGTAGAACTCTGCAGAATCTTGCAGAGTTTTTATGTAACTCCGCAGAGTTCCGTAGAGTGAAACTCCGTGAGTGCTGCCCACCCCTAAACATAACTTGTCCCTAATTCTGAGTAAGAAAGGGCTTTTCTAAAACCAAGAGTGTTTAATCTCTTAAAAGCTGTATAGTGAGGTGGAGTCGCAGACAGACAATTCAGTCTAATCTCATCAAGGATACGCAATCTCCCTGAATGCCCCTTTTTTACAGTCTTAATCTTTGAAGAAAAAGGGACGCTTCCACTGAATCCACTAGGAAACAAAGAAACTGCTTATTAGTGAGAACCCAAGTGTTGCAGGATCACCACTGCCATTAGTACTTGATTCTCTGACACTATCTTATCTAAAGACATGAAAAAATGGCATCCAGATACATGATCGACCGTATCACTCTTGATCTCAACAGGACTATTACCAGCTTGTGGAGGTTGGTGAAGCACTAATGACCAGAAGAAATACTGAAAGGGGGAGGCATGAACTCAAATGTTTATTGACCACAAACAAACTAGAGAAATGTGTGGACAGAAGCCAACTGAGAGCCAAAAGGTAAGTATTCCTTAAGTCCAGTTTAACCATCCAATGTTCCCCCAAATAAGTATTGCTTAGACTATGAATACCCTCCATCATGAAGCACCTGTAAAAGATGATATCTGAAGTTAATGACTGGACAACAATCTTTGTCTGCTTTGTTCACCAAAAATAAATCACTGGCAAAACCTGATGCCTGAAAGGGAACCTTCTCTATTGTCTCCTTGTGTTAAAATGTGTTAACCCTTCTTACACTAACACTTTAAACCGTTCTGAGAAAACCAAATGACTGTAGAAAACTATCTGCACGTTTTAAGAATACGATTCTGTCCTGTAACTCTCTACAGCAGGAGTCTTCTACCTTTTCTGTAATAAGCGCTACTCATTGTAAATAGAAATCATCCTGAGCTACCAATAATATTAGTGTTGTAACTGTGACCCCGTCAGACAAGATTGCATCAGCGGTCACCCATGCAAGACTGCCAACAGTGATCACCTCAGTGCATCAGGCAAGGTTTCCAGCAGGAATTTTAAAAAGGCTTTATCAATGTGGAATGCCTCTACCTAGGTAATACGTAACAGCCGTAACAGAAATGCCTCTGGCACCAAGTAAATGAAATTAGTAACATTGCATGATTTTCCACAAAAATACCAGCTTTAAATAGATTTAGAAATTTCGTTTTTCTCCAAACATCAACTTATGAGTTCTAAAACCACAAATATTTTCAACTTGAACACTCGCTTTTCAATTTCAGTATACATATATTAATTCAGATAATATATTATATATGTCTATGACATTAACTAAGTAAAAGCCAAAACCCCCAATTAGGCAAGTAGCCAACAGCCTTTAAATAAAAGAACTCAAATAACTGTAAATACTAATACCTTTTTTTTTTTTTTTAAAGGAAAAGTGTAGACTAGCCAAGTCGTACCTAGAAACCACCACTAACTGGGGCATTTAGAGTTTGGCAGAGCATCTGAACTACTACAAAATATTGATTGATCCCTCCCACCAAACCTGCTGTTTCTTCAACTAATTTAGAGGTGGGTGAAGAAATAGGTGCCCAGTGGTAGAGCATCTGCACGCTGTCCCATCAGAAACCTTTGAAATGGCAGCCCATCTGCCACAAGGATGCCAGATCATAGTGGCATTTGCATTACCCTACTTAGCATTGAGCGAATAGCACAAGGAAGGAAATTCAAGTAATGCCCCCAATGCTCAGGGAGACAAGTCCTTGTGACTCACAGCAATTGAATTTTTGTTTTTCAAAAATAGACTCACACTTTGGGAGTACATTTTTGAAAAAATTGATATTTGCTGAATTGGTCAAAAATAAAATTGCTCCTTCTCTGCAAATTCTTTTGCATGGAAAGCAACCCTCTCATCAGTGGTTGTTCTAAAAGCAGGTACATCCTCACCAGAGAAGTGGGCTCTCCAACTGTATCAGGGGGTTTTCTGCCAGGGGAGTGGAGGACGTAGCCTTACTTGGCCTGTCGGGGTTGGCATGCTGGCCTCAAGGCATTAAATGAGCTTGTAATACGGGGGACTCCTTTGTGAAGTGGAAAAACAAAAACCTGATGGCAGTAGGTTAACGTGCAAAGAAAGTGGAGCACTCGCAACCATATTGCTCCAGCCGACTGATCAAGAGCTACTAGATGTTCATGCGCATGCAACCTGCCAGAGTGAGAGAAATCAATGCACCAAGCAATGACCAGAGAGAAAAGAAAACTGCTACACACTGTGCGCTTATACACAACAACATAAGTATATAGGGGGGGCAGAGTCTGGCCACATCCAACATGGCAGGCTCCCATTAAGGCACTCCCAATGCCTGGCACCTTTTTACTACTTATCTGCTGACCCCAGCTTCCTGATGTCAGCGGTATAGAGGCACAGTCTTTGGAACATGGGGACGGGCACACCTCCTGGTGCTGTCATCTGCCCGGAGGATACCCTGGCTGCCTAGGAGACATTTGGAGACTGGCACGGCCTAGTCTGCACTCAGGCCCCAGCCATGACATGGAACCAGACCCTCTTTCACTCACCTGCCCTAACCTCCTCGTGACATTGCTGCAGAGCTGGAGGCCTTGCTACAGCCCTGCCCACTCCTCGGCCTACCATTTGCCCTCTGTGCTTGGCTTGCTCTTTGCGGGGACGGCCATTCCACTGGGGCCTTCAGTAATGGCGGCCGACCAGATCCCCTGCAATCATCCGGCCAGGACACCAGTGGAGTTATGTTATGACCTGGCTTCTGACTTTGGTAATCTGACTCTGGGGGGCTATTGGACACTTTTGTGGCCTGTCCTGGTGGGAATTGGCTTTGGATTACATGGGCAGTAAAACCTGTTTTTCTTGACACAGATTGTTGCTTAGGCTCTGTGGAGGTTTTTGCATCCCTGCTTACTTGGCCCGATTTGGCCTCACCCTCGTTGTCGGCCCAGATGTCAAAAGGGAAGGCAGCACATCAACTCCTTTTCATGGGTGTTGTGGCATGCAATTCAAAGCAGCCTCTGGCTAAAGTGGGCGACGTCACATTGGAAAGTTTGATGAGGGAGTTCACTGCAAATATGTCAGCTATTGGCTCGATGCGTGAGGACACCAAATTTATGGCTGCCTAGCTCAAATCCTTGCGGAGTCACTTGAGTACCTTTCATACACGCCTGGATGCCACAGACTATAAAATGGAGGACCGAATGACTGCATTTGAAACCGGCCCTGACATCGATGCTGAGGTTTGGCACCTAAGCAGGAAACTGGAAGTCACACTTGGGCTCAGGGTCCAAAGCCAAATGGGAGCAGGCAGCCACAAAACTAGAATAAGACTAAAATGCACTTTAATCCCTGCGCACTGTAGCACCTCGATTATTTGAAAGACTAGAACATTAGTCCTCTGGACCAGCAAAGAAAAGGAGGCCTGACATTAGGCCAATATTCATGTATGGTGACCTGCTTCTGAGTTGGTAACCTGTGTATAAATAACATCCTTTCTCATAGAACACTAAAATGTATCCATAATGTTTTCCTCTACACTATTTTTTTTTCATTTTGAAAAGTGACTATGGTTTATTTTTGCTGCTAGGGTGATGCAAAGGGACCTCGTTTTGGGTGGTCACCCCTAGTTTTTCATTTTTTGGGAGGAATCACTTGTTGGTAATTTTGAACTCTAACACTGGGAGGCTGTTATCTAGTGCCCAGTGTATATGCTCTGACCCCTAAAACGAAGTCAAAATTGGCTTAAAACCCGATTTTCATATTTAAGTGTACTATAAGGCCATTTGTATATGGTGTAAAAACTGTACCACTGGCATGTAAAATTAAATGTCACATGTGGACCGAAGCACTATATTGTGTCATCCACTTTGCGGCCCTGAAAACATGACACATGCCTCCACTAATGCCTGTGTCCCTACAGCCTTCACTCTCTCATGTTTGCAGACAGACACGTAAATATAGACACTTTTACAGTCCTAAACCCTGCTTCTAACCACTAAATACGTTACCTCTAGATTTACCTTTTTGCCAAAAATGTAGGGTGCAAAGTGCATAGAAGTGGTACATACCTAAATAAATGCTATCTTGTACCTACAGTGAATAAATCACCAAAAGCTATTTTCACTGTATTGGGTTTAACTGTTCCCATAGGAAATACTACTAAAGCTGATTAAATCACAATTTCTGCATTATCCAGAAGGAAACAGCTACTGTTCCTGAGTCACTCTGGGCTAATTAGAATTAATATGCAGGTGCTGGCTGGCCTTGCCCTGCCTGCAATTGATTAACAGGTTGACCTGAATGGACAGGAATGACACATCTGAGCTCAGTACAATATTCAGAGAAGGGGGGTAGCTGACCCTCCTGTTGGCACAACAGTGTCAAATCCTACATGACAGGCCTGTCTGAGGCCCATGTAAAATGTCTGTGCCTTTGAAAGGGATCAAACAGGCCCAGATCACAATTATTTGGTATACTCTGTCTTGGTATTGAAGGACGTGCATTGTCTTACCAGACTTCTGCCTCATTTTATGCTGTGGGTACAGGCCTGCTTCAAACTGGCTTTTAGTGTAAGATGTGTTACGACGCTAATAATCTTCATAGTACACTTCAATACACAGCCCTAGCTCTCAGAGCCCAAGTGTGGCGGAAGACTTTGGCCATGTTGAATTTACCTTGACACATTGCATTTTGGGCCTATTTGTAGTAAGGCAAACTGAAACTGCTGAAAAGGTAGCTGGAAACATTTACTCCATTGTATTGTATTGTGTATATACACAGTTAATTCATTTTTTACTTCCACATATCCTCTTTCCTCTCAATGCAGAGATGGCAGATGTTTATTCTTACAAAAGATACTCCTGCCCTTTGTCCCCATTCCATTCCATTTCAAAGGAAGCATCACTGATCATTTAGAGAAGAGATTTCCACATGCTGGGTCTGTAGCTGGCCACTTGTCTGAACCACTTCAGAATATTGTGCCTAATTAGCATGTTAATGGTCCTTCCTGTGCGCATAAAATCTTCTTGATTAAGCCAACGCAGGCATGCAGACAAGTTAATTTATATGACTCTCTTCATGTCAATTCTAGCAATAGTTTTGTGTGTTGGGCTAACCAACTGGGGGAATTAAAAGCTACAGTGGCTGTATAATTTACAGTTTAAGTTCTACCAAATGAATTTGCAATTAATTGTTGGCTACCAACAGGGATACATAACAGTATGTTTCTTACTCGTTGTTTAAAGTCATTTTCACTGTGACACTGATGCTGACAGTGCCCAGCGCACACAAACCGAAGAGGCAAATGAAGCAAAAATGGCCATTTCTCTAGATGCCTATTCTCAAAGCAAGAGTGCTTAGCTGAGAAATTGTAGATGCATACACAGGAACTCTTTTTAATTTGCAGTTGTTATCAAAGTCATAGTCCCCTATTCAGATTATCAGACCTAACCAATGGGAAGCTTAACAGTGTTTGAAGCGTGGCTGTTCTAGGGTGGGGGATTTGATTGGCTTACAGAGAAGCATTCAGTTCTCAGTGAAGGTACAGAAAAATAAAAATATGTAGAGGGTCACACACTGGCGCAAAGGATCCTTGCCATATAGATTTCTCTTTAAACTCTTTTATTTAATTGTCACTGACTGGTGATGGCTAAACGGATCTGTTTTACGTGCTTATTCATCTTCCCCGAAGCAGTGCAAAGCAAGGACTAATATTTCAGCATTTTAAATTTATGAGATACACACCGTCAACAAATCTTAGATCATCTAGCGCCAATCCTGCGAAAGTACCAAGAACAATAAATATAAAAGCTGGCAGCAGGGCTCTCTTACTCCATACTGCTGACGTATGGAATCAATTTCCACCCTCTGTCATAGCAAATAATTCGCGCCAAAGGTTCAGAATAGTCTTAAAATCGAGCCTTTCTGTCAATCGGTTGGCAATATAATGGCTACCATTTTATTAGTTATTATCCAATGTATTTGTTCGACTCTTCTGCATTCTTAGCTCTAGGATGCCCCTTGGGGTTGCAATGTAAATTAGGATTTGTGTGAATAAATGAATAAATTATGTAGTAGAGACAATAAAACATGGAGCTATCACACTAGCATAAGCACTTATTATGAATTCAAGCCCCTACACTCACCAAACAACAACTTATTATGAACTTCAAATATTATGAATGACAAATACTTCTCAGAAAGTCATCCACCCTCTGAAAAGCTATTTCCTGGTTATGAAAAACATTAGTTCCCTCCTTGCTTGTCAGAAGCTTTTGTGGGGCTCTGGTCACAAACTAGATGCGTAGCCTTCACTGGTTCTGTGGGGACACTAGTAATAGCTAAGGATACCTGTCTTAGCATGAATATCTCACTAAAGCGGGCAAACCTGCTTTTGTGTTGCATATATTATTAGTGGGAGCGTGGGGCCCAGAAAAGAGTGGGGCAGGGGCAAACAGCCCTAGCTGCTTCACAGTTTGGGCGGTCCTGCTTGCGTCCATTCATTCAGATTATCTTTCAAGAACAATTTCTTTGGGAACGCGTCTAGGCGAATAAAATGCACCCCCTAACTTAGAAAGCAGGACCTCAGTAATATAGCAGCATCCTCTGTTTTTGACTTCGTTTTCGCTGGTTTTGAGTCTCTGGGCACTTTAACACTCTAACCAGTGCTAAAGTGAAGTGCATGAGCTCTGTGTCTAAAATGTAATGGCATTTGGTTTCTCCATGATTGGCCTATTTGATTTGCTAGCAAGTCTCTAGTACATTGCACTAGGTGTGCCCAACACCTGTAAGTCAAATGCTACTAGTGGGCCTGCAACACTGATTGTGCAACCCACATGAATGTCTCAGGCCTGCCCCTGCAGACCATGTGTGTGCCGTGTTAAGCTGCCATGTGGACCTGGCAAGTGTACCCCCTTGCCAGGCCCAAACCTTCCCTATCATTACATATAAATATCCCCTAAGGTAAGCCCAAGGCAGCTCCATGGGCAGGGTGCAGTGTATTTAAAAGGCAGGACATGTGCAGTTGTGTTTGACATGTCCTAGTTGTAAAAAACTGCTAAATTCATTTTTCAGTACAGCAATGCCTATCTCCCCCATAGGTAAACATGGAGATTGCCTTGAAACATCTTTTATGTGTAATTTCACATTGAGAGCAGATAGAAAATTGGAGTTTGGTGTCTCTGGACTCACAATTTAAAAATACATCTTTTGGTAATGGTTGTTTTTAAATTAAAGGTCTGAAAATTTCATTTTATGATAGTGAGCATTTTCTTACTTTAACCATTCTGTGCCTCTGCCTGTCTCTGAATACATCTGGGTGACAGTTGGACTCTTGTACATGCACTTTAGACAGTCACACAAAGGGAGCTGAGGTGTGCCCTGCAATTCTCATGGCCCATTACCTGGCTGATGGGCCTTCCTGAGCTAGAGTGGTGGGAGGAGTTGACACTGACACCTGAATAGGGCTGTGCCTGTCCCCACACAAAGAAGTATCCACCCCCTGCAGTGTGTCTGGAGCCAGGGTAAGGAAGAGCAGGGTTGTATGCAGGGCCGGATTGGCTACCGGGCGTTTTGGCATGCTGCCGAGCTGGGGGCTGATGTCACTGCGGTGGGGGGCTAATTTCGTTGCTGGAGACCTGCGTGTGCTTCGAAATCAACAAAGCAAAACGAATTTCGTTCAGCACACGCAGGTCCCCATCAACGAAATCAGCCCCCAGCTCGGCAGCATGCCAAAACGCCTGGTAGCCAGTACGGCCCTGCTTGTATGCACTACAAAGACCTTTCTTTGAAGTTTGCCTACTTCAAAGGCTGAAATGAGTGTCAGTACTGGACCTCTGACACCATGTAATCGGAATACTTCGGAATTGAGGACATTCTGCCAGGAAGAAGAGCTGTATTGCTGTCAGGAGGGAGTGCCACTCTGCTGTTTGCTTTACTGGGCTGGGCTGGCCTGCTGCTTGTTGCTTCTGTCCTGGGTGTGAAAGGAATGGACTTTGCTTTCTACATCCTGCTTTCCAAGTTTCTCCAAGGGTTTGGGTTGAGCTTGCCTCCGGTTGGAAGTCTCAGGGCCATCAAATACTTTATCTGCCAGCATGTAGGCTTCTCTGCTGAGAGCCCTGCTCTGCCAACTTGTGCAAATTCCAGTTCTGGGCCCTTGGAAGTGAGTTCTGGTACTACAGGAAGAACACCACACATTGACTCCAAGCGTCACTTCAGAATCAGCGCAACCCTGCAAGAATGGATGCATTGCCACTGCCTGCACCTAAGCCATGGTCCCCGCTCGTCAAGTGCGTGACGCACCGACCACTGTTTACAACGCAAGCCCCGACTTTGCTGCAGTGCCTCAAAGAATTGCCCCTGCATGAGTCTCGAGCACCACATCACCAAAGTCTGTGACGCATCTCTCCGACTCAGACGCAGCACCTGAGGTTCAACATCAACACCGCGGAGTCTCTGCATAGCGCTGTGTCATCAATGCATCATCGACACTGCATGGGCTTCAGGAACCGAGGTATCATGCCCGCAATCAACGTATCATCTCCCCTGTGCCTCGCATCATTACCGGGCATTAGTGGCTCAACGACCCTACACCGCCTCCAGGAACCGACACATCAGTGACTGCAAGCGATGAATCACCTCCTCTGTGCAAAGTACCGAGCACCAACTTGCCAAAGACCTGCACAGCAGTAAGGAACCGATGCTTTTCCTGCTTTAACAACACCTCACATCCTCTTTGTCTTTGATTTTTGACGCATCTAAGGTACTTTGACCTGGTCAAGCGCAACCATTGATTTCTAAGAGCTAGAACTTTTTTTAAACTTGAAAATTCATTTCTTTAGTTGTGTATGTTGGATTTTTGTCATTTTGGTCTTGTTTTAATCAGATAAATATTTGTTATTTTTCTGAACTGGTGTGGTATCCTTTGTGGTGTTATCACTGTATTACTGTGTGTGTGCATGTGTGTGTGTATGTGTGTACAAATACTTTACACACTGCCTCCGGAAATAACCCTGACTGCTCTTGCCAAGTTACCAAGGGTGTGAGCACAGGTTATTCTGAGGGTGCAACTTACTTACCCTGGTTAGAGTGAGGGTCCCTACACGGACAGGGTGCAAACCACTGTCAACTAGATACCCCATTTCTAACACATGCAATTAGCTTAAATGGACTAAAAAAACAATGATACTTGAGACTTTCACAAACAAAAGTGCAGTTATCTGCCATTACTGGTAAAAGAGTTAGACTGATGTACATTTAGAATGCAGAGAATCAACAGGTACCTGCAAAGCCAGGCTGTAGGACTGATGCTTCACAAAGTAATTCTAGGAAGCTGGATAGGAGGTGTCAAACTGTGCCTAGAAGTATCAAATGTGCCCCACATTGTCATCATGCTTCCAAAATGTCGCTTCGTCAAAGGAAGTGAAAACCTCAGCACTTGCAGAGACATAATCCTGTATTAGATTGAACGAGAAAAAGACATTAAAAGTAGCGGAACCTTGGGACTTACATAAGATCATTGCCATGTTGTCATTCCCCTTTAAACTGCTTTTAGTGTGATTCGTTATGTCTGCAAGTTATTTTTTATGCAAATGCAATTACATGCCGGATCCTCTTCATTAAGAAAACTCTTCGAGCAGAGTATTGAGCCTCGTATTTTAAAGTCATTAGAATCTTAGCTGAAAATGCGGAGTTAGGGGCTATATTCGGTGCTTGCCATTTTTCTTTCTAACGTTTTTGTAAAAACCGCTTACTCTATTCCAGTGTGAATTATGCTAAAGTGTCTTTGTGAAAACAATTAAAGGTCACGGCATGTGGCACAATGAAGATTATTGAACTTAATGAGCTAGAATGAGTCTTTTTGAGTTTTCGGAAAGTGTTCATGTGAAGCCTCTCAAATGAATTTAATGAGTTTCAATTGCAGCAGTGGTAGCAATGTAAACTTCAAATATATGCAGGTATTGATCTTTAAAAGCCATTTTCCTATCTATTAACAACTGTCAGCCTGTTTCCTTTCTTTAATGGGCATCCAGCTTTTTGGCAGAGACTAGAAATAGCTTCAGCTGTCTCCCAGACTTTATGGGAAAATTAAAAAAAGTATACAGAGAGCAGTTTTTGGTCAGATCTTTGCTGCTGAAGCTCTTTGCAGCACCTCAGCCTTTGATTCGCCAGCATAAATGTTTTGCGGCCATACAGCAGTCAATACGCACCAACTGATTAAAAATGAGTTGAAAGAAGGCAAAGATGTTATGTTATGTTATGTTAATTTAATTTGTAAGGCGCAACAGCTACCCAAAAAGGGTTTCCCGGCGCCAGGCAAATGGAGACCAGATAGTAAAAAATTAACAGCAAAAATTACTTGTTAAAAAGCCAGGTCTTCACTGATTTGCGGAATTGGGCGTAAACTGTTTCATTCCGAATGGCTATGGGAAGGGCGTTCCAGAGTGAGGGCCCGAGATAAGAAAAAGATCGACCACCCATCGGGACAGCCTGAATCTTGGCACAGAAAACCTCCCTGGGTGGATGAACGTAGGCATCGGGAAGGAACGTATGGGTAGGTTAAGGAACATAGGTATTGAGGTGCAGTCCCCGCTTTAATTTTAAACATATAACTTAAAGCTTTAAATCGGATTCGATTTTCCACCCTGAGCCAATGCAAATCTCGTAAATGGCCAGAAACAGAAGCGGCCCTAGGAATCCGACAGAGAAGTCTTGCCGCGGAATTTTGCACCATCTGCAGCCTATGGATCACCTCCTTATTGGAACCAAGGTAAAGAACATTACCGTAGTCCAGTCTTGAGGTGATTAATGCCTGAACTACTGTTCTTTGGGTGGACTCTGGTAGCATCCGGATGATCTTCTTTAGCCACTTAAGAATGGCAAAACAGGTGGCAGCTAGCTTGACGGCCTGGTGATGCATTGTTAAGGAGTCATCAATGATGACACCCAGATTTCGAACTTGACAAGAGGGTTGAGGAAGAACCCCCATCTCACAAGGCCAATGTTGTGGGCCCCAGAGACCCTTGTCTTTGCCAAGTATTAGCACCTCAGTTTTTTCCCCATTAAGCTTGAGAAAATTCAACTGCATCCATGATGCAATTTTACTCAAGCCTGATTGAAGTAGGGAGAGCCCGTCTGTTTTTTCAGCGGAAAGGGAGAAGATGATTTGGGAGTCGTCCGCATAGGAGAACAGGGACAAGCCCGCATCTTCCGCTACAGCAGCCAAAGGCCTCACATATAAATTGAAGAGCAAAGGACTAAGAATAGAGCCCTGAGGTACTCCATAGGGAGATGAATAGATATCAGAGCTGGCTGTTGAGGAGAAAACTTGGAAAGTGCGATTGGCCAAAAATGAAGTAAGCCAATTGAGTGCCGGGCCGCAAATACCTAAAGTTTTCAACGTATTTGCTAAGACGGTGTGAGACACCGTATCAAATGCTGCGCTTAAATCCAATAGAATAAGGGCAGCTGTATCTCCGGCATCCAGGTGACAACGCAATCTTTCTGTGACTCCCAATAAAGTTGTTTCAGTTGAGAAGCCAGCTCTGAAACCTGATTGGGAGGGGTGGAGAAAACCTTGGGCTTCAACAAATAGTGAGAGCTGAGAATGAATATGTTTCTCCAGAATTTTCGAAAAGGCTGGCAGTAATGAGATGGGTCGATAATTGGAATGTACAGCAGAGTCTGCATTAGCCTTTTTAAGAAGTGGAAGTACCATGGCGTGCTTCCAATCCAATGGAACTAACGCTTCTTGTAGTGAAAAATTCAAAAGGTCCATAATGACAGACAAAGATGAAGGTTCCAATTGTTGGAGCACAGAGATAGGTAAAGGATCCCTAGGTGACCCTGATTTAACACTGTGTAGAAGTTTATTAAAAGAGTCAGGGTTTAGTAGGGTGACTTTACCTGTTCTTGTAAATATCACTTAGTAATCTGCGCCACCGGTGCGTCACGCAATGTGATGCACCGGCGGCGCAAGGGGCATGTAAATCTGCCCCATAGAGTACAGCGCTACAAGTCACCTTGCTGTGCTGCACTGAGTGAAAGGGAAAGGACAAGAAAGCGCTGTACTTAAGGCAATATGGTGCATTCCTGTCCTTTCCCTTGCGCAGGTGCAGTTTTGGCAGCCTAGCACCAGTGCAGGCACCCTTGCATCATGGTATAAGGGTGCCTGCATTACATGCAAGATTGTTTTTGTGCAGGAAAGGGTACCTTTCTGCACAAAACAATCCTGGGAGGCATAATACTCTTTCTATTTGTGCTGCAGAATGCAGAACACATAAAAAGAGGAAGAAACAAGGCGAAATAGAGATATTTCTCCTCGTTACGCCTTCCCTTGAAAGGTGTAAGATTTTGGCGCATTCCCAGGTTTACAAGTTCTTGTAAATCGGTGAATGCATCAAAAACCATGGGATTAGTGTGGGAACACCCACGCAATGCCCATGGAATGCCTTCCAGGGCAGAGTAATGCAACATAGCGCAAAGAGATGCATTGCATTACTCCAGATTCTTGGAGCTACTCAGAGCCACGCAAAGTGTTTTTGCGTGGCTTTAAACATCTGTCTTAAGATTTGTGTCTTTCTTGCACCACGTTGCGTAGTGCAAGAGCGATGATAACAGCCACATAAATAGACCTCTTAGATACCAAAGGTATCTAAGGTATCTTGAGCAGCAGTTTTCTGCATCTTAGACACATTCCTTTTTTTCCCCACCTATGCATTTTTATGTGGTGGAAGCCTGTGCCCTATCCAACATTGACTGCTATAACCCCGCTTATCTGAGCTTTATTCCTGGGTTTTAGATTTCGATTTTTTGTTTCCAGCACCCACAAACCTATCATGAACATCCAGTTGTGAAATAAAAGTACAAATGTGATTGCACTTGTATAAAGTACAGAGAGAACAGAAAGTGTCACGTCACACAGGAAATGAGTCATACAAGGGAAGACCATGAGGGTGAAGAAAATCAGGCAACTAAGTTGTTAGACCTGGCATCCTTGCCCTGTTTTCCCCTGTCATTTTGCTTCTGCATTTCTGACTGTATGCTGGACTTCGTGTTTGCTGTTTTGGAACCTTTGGGCACTTTACCACTGCTGATCAGTGCTGAAGTGCAAGGGCTCCCTGTATAATATGATTGATTATCAATGATTGGCATGTTTGATTTACTGGTAAATCCCTGGTAAAGTGCACTATGTGTGGCCAGGGCCTGTAAATCATATACTACTAGTGGGCCTGCAGCAGGGATTGTGCCAACCACCTTTGTAGACCTGTAAACATGTCTCAGGCCTACCACTACAGTGTCTGTGAGTGCAGTTTTAAAACTGCCATGTCGACCTGGCCAGTGTACCCAATAGCCAGGCCCAAACCTTCCCTTTGATTACATGTAAGGCACCCCTAAGGTAGACCCAAGAAAGCCCCATGGGCAGGATGCAGTGTATTTAAAAGGTAGGACATGTACATTTGTGTTTTACATGTCGCGATAGTGAAATGCCGCTAATATTGTTGTTCTCTATTGCAAGGACTATCTGTCCCATAGGCTATCATTGGAGCTGCCTTTTAACATCTAGTTGTGTAACTTTCAATTGGCAAGAGATAAAAATTTGGAGTTTAGGATCCCTGAAGTCAGAATTTAAGAAAAAAATCTTTTAGTGAAGTTGATTTTTAAATTATGTGTTTGAAATTGCCGTTTTTAAAAAGTGGGAATTTTCTTGCTTTACCATTCTGTGTCTCTGCCTGCCTGTGGAATCAACATCTGGCTAAGACTGACAGGGGCTGTTTGTGCATTCACTCTAGACAGTCACACAAAGGGAGCTGAGGTGTGCCCTGCATATCCTGATGGCCCATCACCAGGCTGATGGGTCTTCCTGATCTAGAGTGGTGGGAGGGGTTGTCACTGACACCTGAATAGGGATGTGCCTGTTCTCACACATAGCTGTCTCCACCCCCCTGTAGTGTGTCTTGAGCAAGGACAGGCAAGGCTGGGAGTTGTGCACTACAAAGACTATCCTTTGAAGTCTGCCTACTTCAAAGGCAAGAACTGGTATAAGTACTGGAACTATAACCCCACATGTTTAGAACACTTCTGGACTTAGAGGAGATTCTGCCAAGAAGAAGAGCTGAAGAAGCTGTAGGAGAGGAACTGCTACTCTGCTTGTTGCTGTGTTGGGGTGGCCTGCTGCTTCTGTCTGGTAGAGTGAAAGGACTGGACTTTGCTTTCTTGTATCCTGCTTATCAAGGTTCTCCAAGAGCTTGTGTGTGCTTGCCTTCTGTTAGAAAGTCTCATGGCCATCAAAGACTTCACCTGCCACCCCTGAACTCCTCTGCCAGGAGTTTTGATCTGCCAAGTGCTGCCAATTCCAGTTTTGGGCCCTTGGAGGAGGCTTCTGCTGCAAGATATGAAGAAAATCCATGCACCGGTCTTCAGCAGCTGTTTTTCCAGCCGCAAGCTTGCCATGCAGTTGAAAAAGCAAAGCATCACCTGCTGTGTGGCCGGAAAATCACTACAGCCAAGTCACAAGCACCGTGTCTCCGACGTCTGAGACACCCACTCTGACTCCGACGCATGCCCTGCTGTGTGGCTGAAGATTCGACGCATCACCTGAATCACATTCAACATAGTGTTAGAACTGGGATTCCAGGTTGGCTGAGGTATGCTCTCAGGCCAGGCAGGAGCCACCACTCTAGTCAGGGTATGCTAGTTACACACTAAAAGATAAACTGTGCTCACCCTCTGGTAGCTTGGCACAGAGCAGTCAGGATTATCTAAAGAGGCAAAGTGTAAAGTATTTATGCAACACACACACACAGTAACAATGAATACACCACAAAAAGAATCCACACAGACATATGAATTTTTAAAGATTAAACGCAAGAATAGTGCTTAGAAGCCACTACCTGTCAAAAGGTTACTTGAGGTCATGAGGGATTGGTGCAAATCCAAGTTCAGGTCTACCGTGATGGAGGGCAGGTCGGCTACAGAACCACGCCGAGCCCACTGAGGAAGTAACTTGGATTGCGCAAAACATCCACGCTAAGGGCTCAATGCGTCAATGTTTTCCACGCAGTCGGATCACTGCGTCGTTGTTGAGTTTCGCTGAAGTGAAGGCAATGGGTCGTCGTCGAGCCACACAGAGCATAATCGATGGGCCGCACAGGCTGTTAAACCACTGTCGTCGAACAGCCTCTGCGTTGGTGCAGAAGGGCGATACATCTCTTCCATTCAGCAGTTTTATAGAAAACAGTTGCAGAACCCACTTCTGAAGCCATCTTGGAGGGGGCGCATCAGGCAAGGGTAGGACTCACAGAAGGCAGAGCCCAGCAGCACCAACAGGATTTCAGGAAGTATTTTGCATCACTGAGATTTCCTTCAGAAATGTCACACTTGCCTGAAGCGGGAACAATCTTCGTTACTGGGCGCGCGACGAACGCGGTAGCAGCGTTCGCTCGCGCCCCACATAAACTACATTTCCCAGGTATCCTGCTTCCGGGTAGGCGCGCGCGCGCGTTGATGACGCGCCTGCCCAGAAGCCCCATATGCAGAAGGGCGGCGGTGATGCGGTGCTGCGAATTCTGATCGGCCAGACGCCGGAGACAGGAAGACCCACGCTGAAGATATCTCCGTGGCATTGAACGATAACATACAGGGCGGTAAGGGTGACGTTGTCACCGCTCTGGGGGGCATAAGTGGTTACTTATTAAGGATTTGATTTGGACCGCATGGCTCCAAGCCTTAGCGTTTGACAAACACTTTTGAGAAAGGGAGTTGCTACCTCATCCGTGTAATGTTCAAGGGCTAACAATTCATGGTGGTTAGAAGTGGATTATTGCTGGTTTCATACGTTTTGATTTTGCTGTGCTTCAAGCAGCCGAAGAGTGCTAGGCATGAGAGGTTAATGCCAGTACCGTTAAATTCATTTAAGATGATGAGTATTGCTAAAGACTTATGTGGCTCTTGTGATCTTTCTTCCTAGCAGGGGCAGTGGTGTGAGTTAAGCTCAACCCCCTCTGTGATGCAAGTATCAACATTCATTGTGGTGGGTACAGTCTGAGTGAGTGAGTATGTGTGAGTAGTGTGAGCATTTAGGTTGTTGAAACTCATTATATTGTATCATTTCTCATTTTGCATATAAAGAGCCTCCCTAGGATATGATACCTTCATCAAAGAACTGGTCTGCATGAAAGCAAGTTCTTTATTTTCCTTTACAGGTAGTTACTGCTCCGTATGTGTTATGTTTATTAATAAGTGCGTTACAGGAAGTGGAACAGGCCTTTACTTGTGTTTCTTGTGTTGTAGGTCTCCCTCCCCGCTGTCCCCATCCTTTCCTTCCCTCGCTTAATCCTTCCTACCCTCTGCGCTGTTATAGCATCAGAGAGTGGAGCGATTGAGAGGTGGACCCATTTGAGCAACGCACCGATCCTGGGAGTTTGGAATAAAACCTTGACAGAATTCGCAGCCCAAGAATTTATTCTCTCCTGATCGGTGTTGGGTTGATGATGGCCACCTTAGATAATGTAATGGCGGCCTTGGTTATGGTTCAACAGGAATTAGCTGCCTCTAGGGCAGAAATCGCGGTCTTACAAGACCGTGTTGACAAATTGCAGAGGAATCCGTTTGATGCGAGCGCAGGAAAAGGTAGTGGTGCTACTTGGTCTTCAGGTACCTTTGCAGGAGCCGCACCCCCGTTGTCGGTGGAATTTCCCATGCCTATACCATTGGCGGCCCCTGAAAGGTTTACAGGGGATGAGAGCAAAGTACAGGTTTTTATGACACAGGTGTTATTGCATTTTACCTGTAAACCTAGGGCGTTTCCTACTAATCAAGCTAGGGTAGCTTTCCTTATTTCTTATTTAGCTGGAGATGCCACTTTGTGGGCCGTCCCGTTAGTTCGTAATGATGATCCTCTGTTGCACGATTGGGACGGATTTAGAAAAGAGTTTGAGAATATCTTCGATAGGAGATCCCATAGCTTCTCAGCCGATATGGAGTTATTGGAACTAAGGCAAGGTAATAAAGATCTAGTGGTATACTTAAATACTTTTCAGAGGTTGATATCAGAGACAGCATGGCCTGAAGATAAGAGGGCTGTCTTGTTTCACCAGGGATTACGAGATGAGCTCAAAGATGTGATAGCCCAGGTAGATCCTCAACCAGCCACGTGTACTGATCTCATTAATTTGGCCTTGAGGTTAGACAGTAGGATGAACGATCGCCGGACCGACAGGAGAAGACCTGATCGGGTTTTTACTAGATACGAAAAACCAAGGTTTCCTAAGTCTAGCACGGCCGGGGAGTCAGAACCCATGGAGATAGGAACTGTAAGGGCTCCTTTATCGCAGGAGGAACGTGAGCAAAGACGTAAGAATGGGCTATGTTTGTATTGTGGCAAGAAAGGCCATTTTGTAAGGGATTGCCTGGCTAAACCCAAGAATAAACCCGGGTTTGGTAGTATGAGGGCACCCGTGCCCCCTAAGTCGGAAAACTAGAATGCTCAAAGGTAACAGGAGGGGGATTTTTGAGCGGCTTAGTAATCCCTTCAACTCTGGACATACAGGTGAACACATCAGGACATTTTAGAATCCCTATCCAAATCCAGTTATCAGAAGGGTGGAGAGAGCTGGAAGCTATGATAGATTCAGGGGCCACTGGGCTGTTTATGGATGAGGCATTGGCTACGGTATTGCAGTTGTCATTACTTAAGAAGGAAGTGCCTGAACCGGTTTTGGCCATAGATGGGAGGGAATTGATCACGGGACCAATTGGTTTCTCCACAAGAGCATTATTAGTACGCTGTGCTCCTCAACATGTAGAGTCCCTAAGTTTTAACATAATACGAGCACCTCAGTATGGCATCATTCTGGGGTTGCCTTGGTTGATCAAGCACAATCCTTCCATAGATTGGGTAGCCAAGACTGTACTTTTTAACAGCCCGGAATGCAAGGAACATTGCAGTCAGGAATATAGGGATCTTCCGGTAAAAGCCTTAGCCACTCTCCTTCACATTGCTACCACAGCTGAGCAGGACATGACCCTACCCGAGGAGTACGAACAATACAGGGAAATGTTCAATGAGCAACAAGCCAATGTGTTACCTCCTCATCGGTCTTACGACTGTCAGATTGACCTAGTGCCAGGTGCTGTAGTTCCAAGTAGTAGAATCTATGCTCTCACGGATAAGGAAAACGAGCATCTCAAATCATATCTAGACCAGTATTTGGCGAATGGCTTCATAAGGCCATCTAAATCCCCTGCAGCTTCCCCTTTGTTTTTCATACCGAAGGCAAACGGGGAAAAACGCGCCTGCATCGATTTTAGGGCCTTGAACCACATTACCATTAAGAACAGGTACCCCTTACCTTTGATTCCAGTCCTATTGTACCAGGTGAAAACTGCTCAAATATACACACAATTGGACTTAAAAGGCACTTATCACCTAGTCAGGGTGAGGAAGGGAGATGAGTGGAAAACAGCGTTTCGCACTCGTTTTGGGTTATTCGAGTATACTGTGATGCCCTTTGGGCTGTGTAACGCTCCCGCTGCTTTTCAATTCTTTTTGAACGAGGTGTTGCGGGAGTATCTGGACGTCTTCACAGTAGTCTATATAGACGATATCTTGATATATTCTGATTCAGTGGGCCAGCATTATCAGCACGTGTGTCTGGTCCTGCAAGCCTTGCGAGACAATGGTTTGTTTTGCAAACTCACTAAATGCGAATTCAACGTTCAGAGGGTGGAGTTTTTAGGAGTAATCATTTCACCACAAGGATTGGAAATGTCTGATCGGAAAATAAAAGCTGTAAAGGATTAGCCACAACCAGTCAATGTGAAGGAGGTTCAATGTTTTTTGGCTTCGCCAATTTCTATCGAAGATTTATGCCTCAGTTTTCAAGGGTGGTTACACCGATAACAAGGTTGTTACGGAAAAACGTTCAGTTTGAATGGACTACCGAAACTGAAGCCTCCTTTTCTCAGCTGAAAAGAGCCTTTACCTCAGCCCCAGTTTTGGCCCACCCAGATCCTGAGAAGCCATTTGTAGTGGAAGCTGATGCGTCAGATATGGCGGTGGGGGTAATTCTATCACAAAGGAATGAGAAGACAGGACAGCTACATCCTGTAGCCTACATGTCTCGCAAGCTAAATGAGGCTGAAACAAGGTACACCATTGCGGAAAAAGAGTTAATGGCCATCAAGGATGCGTTCACTACCTGGAGACATCATTTGATGGGGGCCAAGCATGTGATCACAGAAAACACCGATCACCGTAATCTACAATTTATGAGGTCTGCCCGTCTGCTATCCCCCAGGCAGATGCGCTGGATGTTGTTTTTCTCTGAATTCGATTATATCGTCACCTACAGACCAGGTGCGGAGAATAGGAAGGCGGATGCTCTCATCCGACAAGAAACAGCGTGTAGTCCGGTGAAAAATCAAACTCTATCTATTTTGGCCCCTGATCAAGTCATAGGTGTGGTGCACTCTGAGCAGTTTTTACGCTCTGTGGCTCGTGCAAGCACAACTCCCATATGGAGGAAATGGCTCAAGGTACATCCACAATGGAAAATGAGACAAGGGGTGCCCATAAGAAACCGACAGATGTTAATCCCCTTAAAAGCATTACAAGAGAGAGTGCTTCATTGGTGTCATACGGTTCCCAGCGCAGGACACAATGGCATCGACAAAACACTAGACAGGATTCTGAGATATTTTTGGTGGCCTTCAGTGAAAACAGATGTGGTACTGTTTGTAAGGAAATGCGAAACATGTGCAAAAGCAAAATCAGATCACAGAAAGGCTCAAGGGTTGCTGCAACCGCTACCCACACCCGCGGTTCCATGGTCTACTATATCCATAGATTTCATAGTAGGGCTGCCTAAAGATCAAGGTCACACGGTAATTCTGGTAGTGGTTGATAGTCTCACAAAGATGGGGCATTTCATAGCATGTAAGTCTCTACCTACTTCTGGGCAGTTAGCCAAAATACTCCTGAGTCAGATAGTACGTTTACATGGAGTGCCGTCTACTGTTGTATCCGATCATGGATCCCAATTCACGGCTCATTTCTGGACGGTGTGGTGTGAGGCTTTGCAAATAAAATCAGCAAAATCCACAAGTTTCCATCCACAAACAGATGGGCAGACTGAGCGTTTGAACCAAACGTTAAAGCAATATCTACGTTGCTACATGAAAGAAAACACTGATGAGTGGATGGACCTGTTGTGGGTGGCAGAAACAGCGTACAACAGTGCGACCCACCAGTCCACTAATCACACCCCTTACTACAGCAACTATGGGTTTCATCCTAGATTCTTGCCGTTAGTCCACCCTGGGATGGATCTTAAATTACCTGCAGTACAGGACAGAGTGAAACATATACAACGCACTATAAAAAGGACGAGGCTGAATCTTCAAAAAGCTAAGACACGTTACAAAAGGCACGCCGATGTACATCGTAGGGAATGTTCCCCATACCTGCCTGGCGATGTGGTCTGGTTATCCACTAAGAACATTAGGTTTCGCAGATACAGCATTTTTAACCCTCGCTACGTAGGGCCTTACAAGGTGATAAAATGCATCAACCCAGTCTCAGTCCGTTTAGCATTGCCAAAAACCATGAAAATACACCCTGTGTTCCATGTATCGTTGCTGAAACCCTCCTACACACCGGTGAAGAAAAGAACACCTCCCGTGTGGGTGGACGGTGAGCCTGAATATGAGGTGTCCAGGATCTTAGACTTCAAGATGAGGGGATCCTCTTTATGGTATCTAATTTCATGGAAAGGATATAGTGTAGAGGAGAATTCTTGGGAACCAGCAAGGAGTGTTCACGCACCCAGGATGATTTGCGCGTTCCATGTGCAGTATCCCGGAAAGCCCCGTCTTCGTCGACCCCTCTAGGGAGAGGAATGTACTGTCACACTTGCCTGAAGCTGGAACAATCTTCGTTACTGGGCGCACAACGAACGCGGTAGCAGCGTTCGCTCGTGCCCCACATAAACTACATTTCCCAGGTATCCTGCTTCCGGGTAGGCACGCGCGCGCGTTGATGACGCGCCTGCCCAGAAGCCCCATATGCAGGAGGGCGGCGGTGATGCGGTGCTGCGAATTCTGATCGGCCAGACGCCGGAGACAGGAAGACCCACGCTGACGATATCTCCGTGGCATTGAACGATAACATACAAGGCGGTAAGGGTGACGTTGCCACCGCTCTGGGGGGCATAAGTTGTTACTTATTAAGGATTTGATTTGGACCGCATGGCTCCAAGCCTTAGCGTTTGACAAACACTTTTGAGAAAGGGAGTTGCTACCTCATCCGTGTAATGTTCAAGGACTAACAATTCATGGTGGTTAGAAGTGGATTATTGCTGGTTTCATACGTTTTGATATTGCTGTGCTTCAAGCAGCCGAAGAGTGCTAGGCATGAGAGGTTAATGCCAGTACCATTAAATTCATTTAAGATGATGAGTATTGCTAAAGACTTATGTGGCTCTTGTGATCTTTCTTCCTAGCAGGGGCAGTGGTGTGAGTTAAGCTCAACCCCCTCTGTGATGCAAGTATCAACATTCATTGTGGTGGGTACAGTCTGAGTGAGTGAGTATGTGTGAGTAGTGTGAGCATTTAGGTTGTTGAAACTCATTATATTGTATCATTTCTCATTTTGCATATAAAGAGCCTCCCTAGGATATGATACCTTCATCAAAGAACTGGTCTGCATGAAAGCAAGTTCTTTATTTTCCTTTACAGGTAGTTACTGCTCCATATGTGTTATGTTTACTAATAAGTGCGTTACAGGAAGTGGAACAGGCCTTTACTTGTGTTTCTTGTGTTGTAGGTCTCCCTCCCCGCTGTCCCCATCCTTTCCTTCCCTCGCTTAATCCTTCCTACCCTCTGCGCTGTTATAGCATCAGAGAGTGGAGCGATTGAGAGGTGGACCCATTTGAGCAACGCACCGATCCTGGGAGTTTGGAATAAAACCTTGACAAGAAAACAGGAGGCAGGCCAGCAAGCCACTGGAGATCACTTGGAGGGGAGGCAGAGTCCAGCTCTCCTTCAGCAGAGTCAGGGAGCAGCAGCCAGTGGGGCGACAAGCAGAAAAACAGTCCTTCCAGAAAATCAGACCAGTTGAGTTCTTTAAGCGCACAGCAGTTCTTCTGACAGAGGTTCAGTTTAAGATCCAGAAGTGTCTGATTTCAGGAGGTCAGAGACCCAGTACTTATACCCAAAAGTGCCTATTATGTAGGGGGCGACTTTAAAGTAACTTTGTCAGAAGTGAACAAGGAACCCTTTCAACCCAGTCCTGTCTGCCAGGCTATATCTGGGGGGTAAGTCAGTGCTTTGTGTGTGTACAGGACACTATCTATTGAAGTGTGTCAGCCCCTCCCATTCCTGCCTGCCCAGCAAGACAATCAGAATGCAGATGAATGCAGATGAGTGCTCAGAATGCAGATGAGACTCACGTTCCTGTGTTTGTGGCTGACTAGAGGGAATGCACAAAGTGTAGCTGTCACCCAACCCAAATGAGTATTAGAGACAGGCTGTCAGGCACAAAGAGCAGTAAATACAGAGAAATGTCCACTTTCTAAAAGTGGCATTTCTAAAACAGTAATGTTAAATCCAACTTCACCAGTAAGGAGGATTTATCACTACCATTCCAAACATATAAAACATGAACATTTTACTCCTCTCTGATCAGGAAGGACATCTTAAAAGTATATAAAGGAATTCTCAATGCTGGCCTAACAGAGGGGTAGGTGTCACAGTAGTGAAAAACAAAATAGGCTGTTTGTCACTACCAGGACATGCAAAACATACATGTACATATCCTACCTTTTACTTACATGGCACCCTGCCCTTAGGGCTACTAAGGGCCTACCTTAGGGTGACTTATAAGTAATAAAAAGAGGAGTTTAAGGCTGGGCAAGTAGTTTTAAATGGGAAGTCAAAGTGGCAGCAAACTGCACACACAGGCACTACAGTGGCAAGCCTGAGACAGGTTTGAAAGGCTACTACTGTGGGCGGCACTATCAGTGCTGCAGCCCACTAGAAGTATTTGAAGTACAGGCCCTGGGTATGTGGTATACCACTTTACAAGGAACTTACCAGTAAGCAAATATGGGAATCAGGTTTACACTAATTTCATCATGTATATGGGAGATACACATGTACTTTAGCACTGGTTAGCAGTGGTAAAGTGCTCAGAGTCCTAAAGCCAACAAAAAGCATCAGCAAAATGTTGAGCCAAAAGGCAAAAAGTCCAGGGATAACCCACCCCAAGAATGCCAGGTTTAACACATACAAATAAGATGTTCCCACTGGTCGACAACACAACTTTCCAACCACACCATCCAGTGAGATTCATCTATATATTAACATTCAGTACTGTATGCACACTTGTGTGCACCATGCTTCACAATTCCAGTGCAAACCTGTTTTATTTCCTTGTAACTACAATCCTCTTATTTGGGATAGCACCTCTGATTAAATAGGAACACGAACACAGTTTATAATAAAAGACAGAATTAACATGTAAGTATTAATGAATGAATGAAAAAAATGTATTGTTCAGTTAATAAAAACTTACAATTAAAACACCTTTGTACAATTCTTCTTACATTTCATGCATAATCAATTCCATTTCCTTATATAAAAAACCACGTAATTAAAAAGTATTTTTCATCAATTCATAAAAGGCCGAGGGCAACGCCAAGAATATATAAAACAATCCTCATTGTCCGCAGTTAAGCAGTTTCTTCTCCACTATTTCTATAAACTTCAAAAGTCTGCCCGTAAATTGCAAACTTTCTCCTTGTAAACTGGCTATGACTGCTTGTCGACATGTTCGTGTCATTTGACTATTAAAGTCCGACCTCAACAGCCTCCTACGTTCACCTATTAGAGCAGGGCAGCTACAAATGATATGACAAATATCTTCTCTCTTATTGTTACAGAGGCGACACAACCTCTCACTACTCCTCAGTTTCCATGCAGGGGCGTCTCCAAGAAATTGGCTATTTCCAAATCGGAGATTCATAAACTTCAGCTTTGCCCTTTGGCTATTTGAGTCTCCTAGATAGCTCTGTGGTTTTAACATACCGTACGAAGCAATAACTGTCCACGCATGGGATCTCTTTGCCAATACTGCTTTATCCCATAAAGACGAAAAATTTTTACTGTACCCATTTATAACTTTATTAAAAGCCACTTGTGAGAGGGGTAAGGCCCATAGTTGTTCCGCCTTGAACGTGTCTATCGCCAGTTTAAAATATTCATGAGCTTGCTTATGTTTACTATCACATATTGCCTCCCAGACCACTGTCATAAGCGAGGAGTCATTATCCCTTCTAAGTTTGTGGCAAAATTTTAAATGTGCTCCTAAGCTGTTTAGGTTCTGTCGTTTAAGTCCGAACTCAAGTCGGATTTGCGCTGGTGAAGTTTGTCGTGGAAGATTAAACAGGCATCGGTAGGTCCCTGTTACTAGTTTGTCTATGGTGTTGTCAGCACATCCTCTTAAAGTCTCTACTCCATATGCGAGAGTTGGAACATGTTTAACTGACATGATTTGTAATAATGGATTAAAGGAAAGCCCTTTTAAGTTATTCTGGAGTGTGGAAAATGCTGCAATTAATGAGTTATTTCTTCTCTGTAGTGCAGCGCACTGATTTTTACCCGTGCCCCTAGCATCTATTATAACACCCAGATATCTATACTCAGTAACCGATTCTAAAACAGAACCTTCCATTCTCAATTTTGGTCTTGCAGCCAACCCCTAGTCACCAGCATTGTTTTTGTCTTTTTTAAGTTAATCTTTAGCCCATGAGTACAGGCATAATGTGCACTTTCACTAATTAATCTCTGCAACCCCACCTTGGTGTAACTTATTAATACAATATCATCGGCATACAGTAAACGCGAAACGTTAAAACCTGCCACAGTCGGGGAGTGAGAATTAATTTCATTAAGCCCTGATGAAATACCCGCTAAATACAGGTTGAATAAGGTTTGGGCCAAAACACATCCTTGCTTCAACCCGTCCCTTATCATCATTTTTTTTACAGTACTGTGCCCTGTCCCAACCTTACCCTCGTCCAAGTATTGGTATATAACAATTGTATCGCTCTCAACAGACTCGGTGCAATTCCCATTTTCGTTAATTTGTTCCAAAGAATATTTCTATGCACAGTGTCGAAAGCCGAGCTAAAATCAATAAAACACAAGTGAAGATTCATCCTACGGCACCTGGCCATTTCCATAGTAAGAACTAACATTTGAATGTTAATAATCGTCCCCATCCCTTTAATAAACCCTGTTTGATTCTTTGGAAGTAGATTACTGGCATCAACCCAAGCCGTTAGTTCAGCCAGCAGACATTTAGCAAAAAACTTTGCTTCACAATCCATTAAAGCTATAAGTCTATAATTAGCTGGATCCGAAGCTTGACCCGCTTTGTAAATCGGAGCCAAAATTGAACCCCTCCATTTATCTGGGACTTCTTCCTTCGTCAAAACATGATTGAATAAGTTTGATAGTTTCTTTGCCCAATGTTGTGGATTTTCTTTGAATAGTGCTTGAGGAAGGCCATTTGGCCCTGGAGCACTACTCCGTCTGCTAGAACTTATAATTTTTTCCACTATTATCTGCTGGATCATAAGCTGGGTATTATCCCTTGCCTTGTCATTGTCCCTTGTATTGTCCGCTGTACCTACTTATGTTGGCTTTGTTATATTTCTTGTGCCACCTGTCATGGATCCCAAATGCTTCTCCCAGACTTCTTCCGATATATTTGTAGTTACTTGTTGTTGTTTTCTACCATTGGCTTGATTAACCAGTCTCCAAAACTCACGTGCATCTTTGCGTTTTGCTGCATAATTGATTATACTCCAGAACAGATCTAGTTCCGCTTTTGTTTGTATCCATACCTCTTTTTTGTAGAGTGACCTCAGTTTTGGTAGTATCTCACTCCTGACACTGGAGGATGCATGATTTCTTAGGACCCTCAAAGCATTGTTCAATTTCCTTTTTGCTATCTTTAGTTGAACAGTCATTTTTTTGGGAAAAGACGTAGCCGTTGCTACAATGCCTTTCGAACGTACAGCATTTTTCTCTACCAGGTTAATTATGTACTGCTCCCAAAGGGTCAAAGGATTTTGATCTATTCTATTTAACTCTTCTTCCCACTGGTCTCTTGCTTGCTGTTCGATGTTTTGTATACTATTCACTGACCAGTTTAACCTCCTATAGTTCAGACCAATAGGCTCCCTAACTCTGGGGCACTTTGTTCATATCGGGTAATATTTAGATTGAGGCTGATCATTTGTGGCTGGTGATCACTTTCCAGCCGATTTCCCAGCTTGTAGCTTATTATTGATTGATATAATGGGAGGGATACTAAAGTGTAATCAATAACAGCTTTGGATTGTGCCGCGAAATGGGTCGCTTGAGCTGGAATGTCCGGTTCCACCCGGCCATTCAAAACTCGAAGGCCGTGATGCTCCAGATTTCTCACCACTTCTTTGCCCATTCTATCAGATCTTTGTTTAATTGCATCAGTTACCGGGATATGCCAAATTTGATCAATCACATCCAATATTTGATCCCTAGGCGTCACCTGGAAGAAATTCATATTAAAATCCCCTGTCAAGAGGATCCAAGGAGCTGGATTCATCATGCTTTGTGTTAACAATAGACTCAGTATCTTATCTATTGTTTCTTTTTTCCTGCTACCAAGGGGATGTGTATATACGTTTATTATCATCAAAGGAGTCTTATTTCCTGGGTCAAGAGGCCAGACCTTATTTGCTTGAATGTTCGAATGGTCAATTTCCACTTCTTCAATCTTTATTTTTAAGGCCACTGTTACATATAAAGCCAAACCTCCTGCTGCTCGCCCCTTCAATTTTGTTTTAATTGCTGGCTTGCTATAGCATGAGTATGCCGGAAGCTTAATTTCCTCTTGTGCCCATGTTTCTTGAAAGAGGATTATCTGAAACCTTCCAATATATGTTAAAAATTCATGATCGTCTACCTTTGCTGCCAGACCCTCTATATTCCATGAGCAGATGTCTACCTTTGCTGCCAGACCCTCTATATTCCATGAGCAGATGTCTACCTTGTTTCTGTGACCAACGAAATGGTTTTTATCCTGTCAATGTCTTAAGTCTTTGTCTGTCCTGACATTCAAGGCACTCGGGAGCCAGGACCAATCCAATTTCGAATAAAGAGTTTTGATCCCGTTGACGTCCATATAGTTATCTGCCTGAAGGGTTATATTATCCCTTAAAGGAGTGATTGAGCTACTCCTTGCCCCTTTTAAGATCGTCGTTATGCCAGATTGCTGATTTTTATTGCCCATTTGTGAACTTTTTGTTAGTTTCTGACTTCCCCTACCACATTCCTCACCGACCCTCTTAAACCAATTTTCGCCACCCTTCGGTTTTAGGAACTGTGGATAGGGTTCCTCCTTTTCCCTTATCATCTCAATACCCCATGTTTCAAATTTCTCCTTTTCCGCCCATAGTTGGTCCGCTACCTCAGCTGTCGCCCATGTAATCATTGTCGATTCCTCACCTCCCCACATCGGGTTACTTACAAATGTAACTGAATGTATATCCGTGGACTCTATATGTTGTAATGCCGCTATTTCTTTGGTCATTCGTATCATAGACCCTCTATTTATTCGATCAAAGTGACCCCTAGATTTATATTTTGGTACACATGCCATTTTACAGTGAACACTAGGCGAGCTGTGCCGATTTGACCTATCTCTTTGACCCTGCTGAATCGTGCAGACTATTTCCTGCTGAATATTCTTAACCTGCCCTATTTCATTTCGGTCATTCTTTACCAATTGACGTTCGTCCTGCGGTCGTTGCCTCAGCTCCCCTTGTGAGTCATTATCTTTCCTTAGTGATTGTTCCCATACTAGCATTCTGTTCTCCTTTTCATCTTTCTCTTCCAAGCCTTTCTCTACTTCCGGAGCATTATGCGTTGTTTCCAAAAGCTCCACCATCTTAACTGTTTTAATTTGGTTTGTAAGTTTATCTTTTACCGATTTGGCCTGGACTAATCCCTGTTGGTTCTCTTCCCTTTGTCCCTCCTTTATCTTCATCCTTTTCCCTTTCGCGCTAGCTGGTATATTCTCATTCTCCTTCTCCACCTTATTTTCTCTTACCTCATCATCACTCTTTTTTGTTCCGAAAGTGCCACTTGATTTCCTAATTTTGGGCAAAAAATTGGATACACCTTCCCTTGAAGACCTGGATTATTCTCCACCTCTTTTTTATTGTGGCTTTTCCTAAGTCTTTTTCTGTCTCTTAGAGAGCTTATATGTCTTGATTGCTTCCCCTTGTAAGGACAGTTCTAGGGCTCCCTGCTCCACAGACCCATTCCTACCTGATATACTAGACGATGTCTGATCACTTGAAAGTCTTTCACATATGGCAATGTTTTTGTCTAAGTTTTTTTCTGAATTACACCCCTGCATTATATCCACTTTCTTCCTCAACTGTGTCTTCTCCAAACTTGAAATTTCCCCCCCGAGGTTCCTCTTCACCAGTTCGCTTACACGGGCATGTTTATTTCCCTCTGGTTTCCTACTGTTGTTAACTATTTGACCCACTGGGCTCATCACTTCTTTAGCAGATCGTAATTGCCCCTTTATCTCTGCCAGAACCTTTTCCAGCATCCCAGGCAGCGAGGACAGTTTATCCAATACTGGGCTACATTCACAAATATTCTCAGGCAATATCTCCACCTGCGCTTCTGCCTGCGCCCTTAGGACCAGCTGATTCAATGCTCCAATTTTTGTATCAATCGCTGTGATATATAACGCCATTGTATTTAAAAGTTCCACCTCGATATCCAACTTACTTGATTGATATGTCAATGCATTGACCACCGATTGAAATGAATTAAGAAAAATCTCCCAAGTGTTGCTATCCA